>WBNM01027411.1:158380-327913 GCA_013399055.1 Ramphastos sulfuratus | reverse complement strand
AAAAAAAAAAAAAAGAAAGAAAGAAAGACTATACATATTTAGTTATATTTAGTTGACCTTGTGCTAAAACCAAAGTAGGCAATTTTGGGTTGATTCAATGTTTAAGGATTTGTTGTAATTCAGTGAGGATTCTCCAGTAGCTTTGGTTAGAGCTGACCAGTATCATATTACTGGCATATATGTTCTCTCTTCTGCCAGCACAAGGAAGCTGAGCAGGAGGAGAGACCACACATGTGGAAACTTCCACTTTTCCCAGCATAGACAGCTTGAGCGGGACAGGCTCTCATCACTTGCAGCTTTTATACCACAAAGCTCTGATGATAGTTTCAGGATTTCAAGTGCCAAAGTGCCACACTTATGGGCTATACTTCAGGAGCTGTGAGGATAAAAGGTCCTGGATGACCAGGCCATCGGACTGCAGGAAGGGCATTCCTGTCCCATACTTCTAAAGCAGCCCAATAGCCCTGGCACAGCAGGAGATCTGCGCCAGAGATGAAAGTGAGCGACCTCAGTACCAGTGCAGGGAGCGCTCTGCTCTGCAGTCAGAGCCGTGAGCTCGCCAGCAGCTTCAACACTGGCCTCAGAGGCAGAGAAATGGAACCCAAGTCCTCTTCAGAAAATATTTTGGGCTCAGTGAAGCCATTTCAGACCATCTCTATCCATGCAGCAGTCAGAACAGGCTGCCCAACCCAGATCTAAAGCTATGCATGTTGCATTCCTGGCAGGATAGAACTCTCTGAAGACAGCCAATGAATTTGTCCACATTAGCATTACAACAGAACAAAACGTTGCAAGACAAAGCCATACCGCTTCCAAGAATGATTAAAAACCAGCAGAATAAGTTACCAGATAAAACAAAAAGGAAACAAAAAGATAATTTATGTGTAGAGGGAAGGCAGCTTGTGCCAAAAATATAGATAGCTGCCAAAAGAATCACAGAATCACACAAACATTCAGGTTGGAAAAGACCCTCAGGATTACCCAGTCCAAGCTTGCTCTACGAAGTTCACCCTAACCCCTATTCCCAAGCACCACATCCAAACGACTTTTAAACAGATCCAGAGTCGGTGACTCAACCGAGGTCCCTGAGCAGCCCATTCCAATGCCTGACCACTCTTGTTGTGAAAAAAATGTTCCTAATATCTAGTCTAAACCTAGCCAGCTACAGCTTGAATGTAACTTGTATAGACCTGCTAATACAAAGCTAGTAGAAGTCAGGTTGCACGTTTAGGCTGGGGAATCAATTTGTTTCTTTTCCCTCTGAAATGAATTCAATTAATTATCAACAAGGATGAAGATAAAGGAGGCTGGCTCACAGAAGGCATTTTTTAATACTATCTTCTTAAATGTTTCAATCTTCCTTTTAGTTGGAGATAAGATTCAGGATAAGTGGCTTGAGCGCATCGTTGGTTTCTGTGAGAAGCTGAATAACTTAATTTTCACATTAAATTTCTACTCTACTGGGTTTTAACTGGGTTTGGTTTCCCAGTACCAGTGCACTCAATCAGGCAATAAGTTTCCATTGCAATGGTGATAATCAGACACCCAAACATTCCGAACTGTTTCCACCAGAAGGCTGGGGCTTCTCAGAAGCAGAGAAATAAATACTACTTGCAAATTACATTGATAGAACTGTCTCTGGTGACCATCCCCTGTTTTAGCTCTGCCACAGATAGCAACTGCTTAAAAATGCAACTATTCTTTTCTGGTTTGTGCTGTAGATGATCCAGATGTGAGGCCATCTGGCCAAGCAGTTTGCATTTTGGATAAAGAGGGCACCCATCTGTAAAATATTTCATAAACAACTTCTGAATCAAGTGAGCTCAGCAAAAAAAAATCAGGACTGTAGGATAAGAAATGTGTTCTAACCTGTCTTGATTTCCACTCATTCCCCTTCACTGGAGGATCTTGACCCAGTAACTTCCAAAATCAGATGAATGCCAGATTTATTTTTGCTTCTTCCATTCTTTGGTGCTTTTTAAATTAAAATAATGAGATCTTTCTTAGGGATGCACATGGTTCATGCACTTGCTCCATGACTTCACTTCCTAGTGACCTGGAACTCTGTGAGGAGACCCTCAGCTCCACACTCTCTGTACAACAACTGCAGAGCTAGGTGTAACATTGCAGCCTGACCTGCTTCTCTTGATCCTTGCCTTTTGCTGTTTGTTTGGGTTTTTTTTCCTCTTGTTTTTCTTACTGCAGGTTTTCTGCTCCTTTTCACCTCTTCACACTATGCAGTGAAGGGGAACATCTGGCTGTGAGAGAATATCATTAATGCATTCAAAAAGATGTAGCTTCTCCTTTTCTTTAAACTCAGTATGAGTCACTATCTGGGGCTTTCAGAAGCAAACACTTTATTGTGGAAAATATTTATGGGGGTGGAGTGGAGGGTTCTAATTTACTGTTTTGCATTGAAAAGTAACTCAGCAGCAAAAAAATAAAGCCTTGAACCTCAAGTATCTAAGGGGTTATGACCAATTATGTAAACATTACCTAGTGGGTTCTCATGTAAAGATATTGGGACAGTTAACAATGAAAGGTCATATCTGACTCTTAATCCACTGGTTTCTGTCTCACTTGGAGAAGTCAGCAGGCCGCTGATGTTAGGAAGAGGTCTGAGATTAAGGAAGGAAGCTATTCCTGTGCTCTCTGTTTGATTTCTTTTTTGTTCTCAGATTGACTCAGCTCTCACTTTGGCCTGCCTCAAATAGTATGGGATGTGTAACACTCAGGAAACAAACCATGACACTCTTGATACTCAATGTATTTGGCCCTACAAGCTTTTCTTCTATCCAGACGATTATTACTTTACACAAAATAAAGCTAATTGTTGCTTATGTCTAGGCACTGCATCAGAAATGTAAACAGCACATAAGAAGTGTGCTTATTTGGTTTTAAAAAGCATATATTTTGTTGTTAACACTTTCACAGGGAGGCAGGAAAAGCATAGAACCACAGAATAATTTCATTTGGAAAAGACTTTTAAGATAATCGTGCATACATACTCTGACTCTACCAAGTCTGTGGCCCTCAGCACCACATCTCTGCACTTTTTTAAACACCTCCAGGGATGGGGACAGAACCACCTCCCTGGGGAGCCTATTCCAGTGTTTGAGAACCCTTTCAGTGAAGAACTATCTTCTAATACTCAATGNTAAGGTCCCCTCGAAGCCTTCTCTTCTCCAGACTGAAAAGCCCCAACTCTTGTAGCCTGTCCTCATAGCAGAGCTGCTCCAGCCCTCTGATCATCTCTCTGGCCCTCCTCTGGACCCTCTCCAACAGTTCCATGTCCTTCCTCCCTGGATTAAAATCCCCTGCAACTTCTGCAGCATTACTCTTGATACAGCTCTGGCAGAGAGAGGTGGTGTGCTGCTAGTTGGGAGCCAGAGCCACAACTGCAGATGTCCACTGTTGTGGGCATGGACTTCACAGGTTCACCTGGCAGGGCCATACCAAGGCCATCAAGAGGCAGAGNCTCTACCAAGTCTGTGGCCCTCAGCACCACATCTCTGCACTTTTTTAAACACCTCCAGGGATGGGGACAGAACCACCTCCCTGGGGAGCCTATTCCAGTGTTTGAGAACCCTTTCAGTGAAGAACTATCTTCTAATACTCAATGTAAACTTCCTCTGGTGCAACTTGAGGCCATTTCCTCTCCTTCTGTCACTTGTTACGAGGGAGAAGAGACCAAGAGCCACCTCACTACCACCTGCTTTCAGTTTATGTATGTGGTCAAGACATCAGTTGCGTATTGGGAAAACTGGGATGTGGTTACTGACTTTCTCTTAGGTTCCTGGGCAGTATAGGGGATATCAGGCAGGTTGCCCAGACCCATGGGGATGAAAGCACTCTCAACCCAGCAACAGATACCTCACATAGAAAAGAAGGCTTCCTTGCAGCATGGTAGAAAGTATTACTAAAATTGTAATACCATTACTATTTTAACCATAGAAACCATAGAACCATAGAATCATANGACAGCCTGGCCTCTGACAGCATGCTGAGCAGGTAAAGTTGACCAAGGAGCAGCAATGTCTGCCCTGCAAAAGCAAATCTGTTCTCTGCTGTAACACAGAAATGGAGCTGCCTTCAGTGGCAGGCTTCCTCTATGTGTTAGTTGGCCACAGAGAGCCATCTGGCTACCTCTTTTCTGGGGGATTTGGCTCTGGGACACCTCATTTCTGGGTTCAAACAGTGCTGAGATGGGCACAAGACACTGAGCAACTCAGGCCTGGGCCCATCTGAGCAGCACAGAGCTCTTGGGTACAAAACAGAGAACCCCAAGTTGTGCAAATGACAATCAAAATCGGGTTTGGCACTAGTATTTGGATGTGGGCATCTACATCTATACAGCCTCATTTTAGGACTAACATAGCTCTGTTCCATACATTACACACACGCACTTGTGCAGACAAAGCAGACGGAGATATTCCCACCTCAGAGACTGCAGCCTTCTGCAATCTTAACTGCACAACTACTCCTGTTTTCCTGTTGTGTACAAGTTACTGATTAGCTATTTCTCTGGCATATTCCTCTTCAGATTGGGTTGTTAGCAACATCTGCTGTGTGACAAACCCAGTGTTTACACATTTGTTTTTTTCTTGGTGTCTGATAAGCAGAAACTGGTGTGCTAACTTACTAGCAAAATTCCTTCCATGACGCCAGTGCAGAATTGGTGGTCAGGATGATGTATGGGAAGCGCTTTCCTCCAGGGCAATAAAAAAAAAAAAACAAACCAAAACACTTCCCCTTTCTCAAATGGGAAACATGCCTAGGAACTGTGCTGAGGGTTACGTAATTCCCCTGTCTCACATTCTGAGACAGTCCAGCGTAAAAGCAGTCACACTACTGAGAACAGATTCAGACTTGTTCCTCAATATCAGGTAGTAATTCCCAAAATACCCATTTGCCCTGTTGAGAGAACAAGATTTCTTATGCATCCGCTCCACTATTGTCTTTTTTTGCAGGAGTTCTTGGGAGATATCTGCAGCCCCAAGGAAAACAGAGTGGCCATGCAGTCCCCCAGAGCTGAAAGGGAAAGGAAAGAGTGGCTGGGTCAAGCAGGCTGCCTGTGCCAGAGAGGTGGTGGCCAGGGCTGCAGGGCAGGCAGAGGAGAGCCTAGGCAGGGGCTGGCAGGGCAGCCCTGGAGTCTGAGAGACAGCCCTCTCTTGCTGGCAAACATTTACACACAGTGCATGCAAGGCCACATTAGTTTCTGTGAACTGTCTGACTTCTTCCATTTTCTCTCTCCTCAGACACAGTCACACTTCTGTCCCCATCTGGATTTCATGTAACAGTAGTCCCAGTGGCTTTGCTGAAACCATAGAGGAGGCTCCAGTGGATTTCTTAGTGAGGTGGCACCCAGCCTGGAGCTGCTCCACGGCCAGCTCAGCGTGAGAAGGAGCTGGCCTTGCCCAAGGGTCAGAGCAGCTGTGGTAAGAAAACAACGACAGAGGTCAGAAGCGCTGAGGAAACCCTGGTTCCGCCTTTCCTCCTGCCGAGAAGGTCGAGGAGCTGAGCTCCGTCCCAGCAGGGACACGCCAGAGAAAGCAGCTTTTGTCACCAGCGTTGTTGCGAGCGGGCCCCAGGCCAGGCCCCGCGACCTCGCCGCCTGGGGCTCCCCTTGGCGGCCTAGGCAGCGGCTTGTTCCTGCGCCTGGGGGAGTCCCGGCAATGGCCACACCCAGCCCGTGGCGAGCGGGACCAGGGCTTCCTTCTGCCCTCTTCCCAGAAGCTGCTCCTGCCCAGGCCCCACTCGTGCCCTTTCTCCCCTCACGGCACTGCCCTAGCTCGTTACCTCTTCAGTCTGTACATTATTCGTGACAGGAGAAGAAATGCCACCACAAGCTAGACACCACAGACTGTCCCAGCCAAGTCAGAAGAGACTGCACTTTCCCTTGGGAAAATCAGCACGTTGAAGGCAGCAGCTGTTTTTATTCTGGTTTTCCCACTTTCTCCTGTTTTGAAGAATGAAGTGTGGATACTCATACTGTGCAGCCTCAGGCTCCCTGCTTTGCCAGCCAGGTTCTCNCTGCACTCACACTGCAGGCTCATGTTGAGCTTTGCATCAACCCAGACCCCCAGGTCCTTTTCCTCAGGGCTGCTCTCAGCCATTCACCACCCAGTCTGTTTTTGTGCTTGGAATTGTGCCTACCCAGGTGCAGAACCTTACACTTGGCCTTGTTGAATTTCATGAGGTTGGCCTGGGCCCACCTCTCCAGCCTGTCCAGGTCCAATCCAACCTGGAGACATTTCCCCAGAGGAAGGCTCAAAGCAGAAGCTCTCAAAGCCCTCTCTGGGGGAAGACTGCCTGCCAGCCCGGGTGCATCGTCCCACTGGGGACATTCTGTTCTCTCTGTAGTATACAAGGCAGCCACATTACATTGCTCGCTTGATAAACATTGACAAGCCAAAGCACCCAGGCACCCATGGCTTGCCTACGTAGGTGAAATGGCCTCAATTGACATCAAGCAGGTTTAGGTTGGATATTAGAAGAAACTTTGTGATTAGAAGGGCTCTAAAACACTGGAACAGGATCCCCCAGAGAAGTGGTTAAATCCCCGTTCCTGGAGATGTTTCAAAGCTGCAGAGATGTGGTGCTGAGGGCCGTGGTTTAGCACCAGATTTGGTAGAGTCAGGTAATGGTTGGACTCAATGATCTTAAAGGTCTTTTCCAACTGAAACAATTCCGTGACTCTATGGCACTGTACAGACTGTAAAAAAACATAATCTGGAAAGGCAAGAAGCACACACAGGTGAGGAAAAGTACTTTAACCCTGACTGGTGGGACTCTGAGCCAATGCTTTATGACTTAGCTGACACAACAAACACCACTGTGCAAAGCTCCCACAGCCCAGCATTACAGGACTACCACTCCTCTATCTACAGACCAAACTGATTAACTTTGTGGCTCAGGCAGAGAATTTCCACTGCCTGTTTTCCTGTTCAGTGTGTATGACCAGCCATGGAGGAGGGTCCTGTTTCTTAAGATAACACAAAAATAATAATGCCCCATACAGTTCTACCAGGCATGTAGAAAGAGTTATCATCACAGGAGCATTACCACCATACTTGAATGTCCAAAGTCACTCATAGCACATCTTGGTCATGCTGAGGATGTCATCACCATTTAGTATTTTTACTGTTATTTCAGCACACCCCAAAATCATGTCCTGAGAAATATAGAAAAATGTTCTCTATTCACAAGGAGTACACAAACCTAGTTTTAGACCCAATGCCATGACAGAGGACACAAAACACCATAGGACAATAGGGAACAAAGCAAGATGGTGTTTTTCATCCTGTCCACCCCTCCACCCCCCACCCCCCCCTCCAGTCCTTTTTGCACCTTGAGTTAAAGGTCACACAGCAGGACAGCACAAGGGTCTCAGGCCATGGGCACCTCTAGTGGGACCTTTGTGGCAGACACATAGCTGCCTTTTTCAAATCTTCAAGTGGCAAGGATTGCCCAAATGTCCATTATGGAAAGGATGCCAAAAGCCCCATTTGTCTGCCAAAAAGCTACCAACTGTAAGGTCTCCCCGTGCCCAAAGTCTGCAATATAGTTTTTGTCTTAGTCAAAACAAAGATCTGTAGTATTCTTAGAATATGAAACAAAGCAAAAAGAAAGCCCAAGACCTGAACATGATACAAAAGAGGTCACTGACAGGATGCTGAGTCCTAACTACTATTCAGCAAGACTTCCAAATGGTGTGTCCCAGCAACAGTCTGCTTTGAGATGCTGGTTTGGAAACACCAGTGTCACTTTGTTGGAGCTGAGAGAAATAGGCTGCCCCAGTGGTTGTGCCCCATTCACAGGCTCACAGGATGTCAGGGGTTGTAAGGCACCCAAAGAGATCATCGAATCCAACCCCCCTGCCAGAGCAGGACCATGCAATCTAGCTCAGATCACATAGGAACACATCCAGACAGGCCTTGAAAGTCTGCAGAGAGGGAGACTCCACAGCCTCTCTGGGGAGCCTGTTCCAGGGCTCTGGGACCCTTACAGCAAAGAAGTTCCCCATTGTGTTGAGGTGGAACCTCCTGTGCTGCAGCTTAAATCCATTGCTCCTTGTCCTATCACAGGGAGCAGGTGAAAAGAGCTTGTCCCCTGCCTCCTGACATCCAGCCCTCAGATATTTATAGACATTTATCAAATCCCCTCTCAGTCTTCTCTTCTCCAGACTAAAAAGCCCCAGGTCCATCAGCCTCTCCTCATCAAGCAGTGCTCCAGTCCCCTAATCATCTTCATAGCCCTTCACTGGACCCTCTCCAGCAGATTCCTGTCCCTCTTAAACTGGGGAGCCCAAAACTGAACATGGGTACTCAAGATGGGGTCTCACCATGGCAGAGTAGAGGAGGAGAACCTCCCTTGATCTGCTGGACACACTCTTCCTAATACACCCCACGATCCTTGGCCCCAGGATTCTTGGCTACAAGGGCACATTGCTGTCCCATGGATAACTTGTTATCCACCAGGACTTTCTGGTCCCTCTCCACAGGGCTGCTCTCCAGCAAATCACCTCTCATTCATGCACGGTACCTTACTACATCGTCCCACAGCACCCCAGGGTGTCCCAGACACCTCTGCACTGCCCAACTCCCACATGACACCCTTCCCTTTCAGATTTGCAGATCCTTTGTACCACTCACCACCTTCTCAATGTATGGATGTCTCTATGCCATGCCACCATCCATCCTCTGGTGTAAAGCTCCTCATGCTACAATAGGCCTTTCTTCTTCATCACACCAGTCTACTGGTACTGCTGACTTCTAGATCCAGTAGCCAGCCTCCTCCACAGCTCTTTCAGGGCCTGTGCCTGCAGCTGGCTCCACATGCCTCCAGGGATTTTGACCAATTCTTACAGCTTAGAGTATCTCCATGTCCTGTAGGTTCCCTCATCATCTCCCTGATGTACTTTTCACTGAGGTGTGGGAGAGAGGCTGCAAACCTGACTTCGTGTCCCAGGGGCTATCCAGTACTCGGGGACACAGGGCAGAACAGCCTAGGGGGTGGGTAAAGACTCCTGAACCTGGCAAAAGGGCAGAGAGGAAAAAGGACCACCATGAGTTTGGTGAGAAGGCCCCTGCCTTACCAAGAGACGTTACTAAATGCCACGTTCTTAGAAAGACAAAGCTGATTCATGCAGGATGAACACAATCCTTGGTTTTGGGAAAGGCTGTCTGAGCAAATCTTCAAAAGACAGCACCACCTAGCTCCACACCATGTACAAGGGGACCTTAATCTCCTGCCTTATCCCACACAACGATGACAACTAATAGCAGCCATCGCCAGGCCAGCTAGGCCCTGTGATGCACTAATTCAAGCAACATCAAGACGCTCCTTCCCCACAAGGGTTTTCAAGAGGACTGCTACTAGAACACGCTCAGTGGCACAGGACTTCAGCAAAAAGTACAATGTATTTGTGTCAGTCTCTGAACTGTTTGGTTGAGCATCCAGACAGCTAACCTATAAAAACCAACACAGGGGAGCTTAAAGGAGGACACCCCCCCCCACCCCCATTATCATCAAATCTGAGTGCAAAATGAACTTGCCTTGCCCATCTTTAGCACAGAGCAGCAAGAATACACTGAAAACAAACTCTACCCCACCCACCTGTAAAGAAGAAAAGGCACCAAAACAATACTCTGAATATAGCATTCTCCATCTGAGGAAAAAGCGAAGAGCACGTGATGTGTAAGAACATCCTTTAGTGCGTGTCACAGAGAAACAACAGCTCTGCTAAGGGCACAGTCAGAGCTGCTGCCACCATCGCTCTATATGCCATTGGCAAGGGCACCACCTATTGTCAAGCTCCCTGATGCATCCCACCAGCAGACACAACAGTTAATTATACTTTAATGATCTAGGCTGAAAAAGTCCCGTTTGCCTCAAGCAGTATTTTTTATTTTACTACTCTTCAATTTTCAGTCTTAAAGTTCAAATCATTTCTGTAAGAAAGGGCAGACCAAAAAAAAAAAAAAAAAAAATCTGCTTCTCATATCTAAATAGAAGGACTCTGAGATATTCCAGTGTGCTGTCAAGGAGAAAATTCCCATTTGCCAGCAGAGAGGAGGAGCTCAGAGCTAGCTCAGCACATAGGAAATAAGATGGACCAAAACAGCAGCTGGTGAATAAGGACGGGCTATTTGAGCAAGGGTGGGAGTCAGGCTGTGTCTCCACACTGAGCTGCTGTTCTGCCTCCAGAGAGAAGCCAACTCCAGTAGCAGTACTGCCACTTTAAAACATGCCAATCTGAGAAACTAATTCCCAAAAGTGGAACCTGAGCCACACTGCCAGAGCAGGGAGTCCTGTAAGTAAAGAGCATGCAACCAATCAGCTGTTACACTGAGTCTGTGGTCTGGTAGCTGTAGTGCAGAATCAGTCATGTCAGATCTATGCCAGCATTTGCCAAGTTCTCGTGTGTTCCCAAACCTGTTTTCCCTGCTCTCTTGAACTGCTTATTAGTTAGGGCTTCGCTGTGCCAATGCACAAACTTGGCTTGTGTTTGCAGTCTATCCAAGCTCCAAAGCAATGAAGTCATAGAATCACAGAACTGTTTTAGTTAGAAAAGATCTAAGATCATTGAGTCCAACCATCAAAGTCACAGCAACGACTGCAGGACTTGACTTGGGTTGAAGCCAGTTAGTTGCCTTCAAGCTGAGCTAATAAAATAGGCTGCACTCTAGCCAGCACTCTGCTCTCAGGTGTGTTGCCACAATTCTGGGAATATGACACAGGAATATTGGCACTTGATCTGCATAGAGCAGGCTTGGGAAAAGCTGAGCTTCCTAGTTCTGAATCCACAATGACTGTGCTTCCTCAGAATGCCCCTGCCTGAAGGGGTCTTGCTAAATGAGGTCTATCCAGAATGCTCCCCTCCCCCAAACTCTCATCTTTACAGCAGTCATAGCTGCCCCTTCCCTTGACACCCACCACTGCCCTCATTCTCCCACAAAATAAGATAGGCCTCAACAGCTTCTCTTCAGCTACCTCAGGCCAAAACAGATCTGGAGCCCTGACCCTCATTTTCAGTAATGTGAGCATTCAGCCCCAACTCGCACCACTTGCAATCAGGCCACAAATCTGTTTCTTTTTACACCTGCAGATGGTTGCTTCATCTCCTTACAGATGGCATCCTGCAGTCAAGGCAAGTGGCCTTCTTGCAGAGTTCCAAGAGTACAACTTGACTAAATTTGATACAAACTGAAATGCAGTCTTCTAAAAGAAAGACAGAAGGCTGCACTTGTGGCAAAAAAAATCCTTTATTAAACTAGATTTTGTATATTCATTTTCACATTAGAAAGTCTAAATGCAAATTATAAAAACTGTATTTCAGTAAAAAATGAAAGTTATAGTTAGCAGCAAAATTACAACTTTATACAAATAAAAAAACCAAACTTTATTTTTTAAAATTTTAATTCAAAAATAGACATTGACATCTTCTAAAGTACTGGTCCAAACAGCTTTTACAACTGGTAGCTGCAATACTAGGTCTTTTCACATGCATATTCACATAGAAATCGTTTAAAACCTCTGCAGAGTTTACGTAGCTGCAACAGCATCAACAGCTGGACTTTGGGTGGGGTTGCCATGCTGGTTTTTTTCAACAGACAATGACACCTGGCAATTGTGGTAAGCCAAAGAGCTCTTCTTTGTTACACTGCTCACACTCTAGCACCTCCTTAGCTCTGCAGAGGGCAACACAGTTCTGGAAATGTGACCTGCATTTGAAGACGTAAGTATCGGTAGCAAAGTCCACGTATATTCTCATGTTATCTTTATGACAATCCTTCCTTGCCATTAGCAACAATGAAATTATCCTCCAGTCTACCCACATTATTTTGTGGCAAGACTGAATAGCAAATTGGTTCTATTTCACCTTCTCAGGGAAAACCTGCTAGAATACACTTTCTTCTAGACATGGAAGTATCTTCCCTGACACTGTACATATTCATAACAGTGATGTTCCAGCTGTTCTAGTTTCTAGGTTATGACTAGGCCATCTGGACACTGCTTCAAAGGGAATTCCCAAGTCACAACGGCTTCCAACAGCCACCAAAAAACTGCCAGTTGAGCTTTGCCTAAGGTGTCCCTCAGTAGGCCTATAAAAACATGAAGCTTAAATAAAATTGTACCATGTACTATTAAAAGCAAAAGTCAAAGTCATTATAGTATTATCAAGGTTATCTTGAAGTACTCTTTTTGCCATCACTTTTGCCCTACTACTTTCACAATCAACTGAAATATGTTTCTTAAACTCATTACTTAGGAGAACCAACTTCAGTGCATCTCTGGGCCTTTTTATTTTTGCTTTACTGTCAAGTAACTCATCAACGCTAGCAAGATCCATTTGTACTTCAAAAGAAAGTATTTTTCCTAAATTAAAAAATAGGATAAATGTTAAAATATTTTGTTAGAAAAAAATCCAAAGTCACGTATTAAAGGCTACCAGGCATCACAACTACATGCTGTTGAAGAACAGATTAAAAAGTGGTACACAAAATAGGTATCTTAAGTCACACATTATTTCAGAGTGCTGGTGGCAATGCTGTTTAAGTAATAACAGAATTAAAAGATTGTACAGAATTTACACAATATCTTAGAATCCTCACTGATGTAACTGCAAAAGACATCAGAAAAGCTGGAAGTTCTAAAATGTAACCTACTCTGAAATACCATTTTGAAACAATCACATTTGATGTAATTAATTCCATTATGTATTATAAAAATAGTCAAAGAAATCTAAGAAGTCCAGGTTTGAGGTTTTTTTTCTAGACAGTTTGGCAAGAAGCTGAAGGCATGGAGATCCTTACTAATTAAAAATCTTTGTGCATTAATCTTCTGCTCCGTTTTGTATCCAGCTCAGCACAGTTTCTAAGCACATGCTTGAGCTCCTATGAAAGAAGGCTGAGCTCATCATAGTTCCTCAAAGCTGGAACCACAATGCCTCACCTCAAGCTGCTGAAGCTTATGGAAAGACTGTTACCAACGTCGAGAAAGGTCAGACTGTTTCTGCCTGTGTTATGATTTTAAACCACTTCTTGAAGTTGAGGTTCTAATAAAAAAAAAAAAAATTATACTAGGCAAATGATCAACAGATAAGCAGACAGGGTACTCTGAGTACCTTAATGAGCCTCGGCCTGCAGGGCAATGGAGAGGGAGAGAGAAATACTCCAAATTGCTCTTAAGCTATGTACTGCTGACTGACAGACCGAGCAAGCAGTACTGGGTGGAGCTGAGGTTTTGCCCTGAATGTTTTTAATACATTTATCCAAATAGGACTGAGACAAAAAATAATAGGGAGGGGCAGTGAAGCTCAATGGGAACAGCTTCTTTTCTGAAGAGTCTTAACTTTCTACCAGAGAATGATAATGTACTTTTTGTCCTTTAATCTCTTTTGTCCACTTCATCTTGCATTTTCAGCTTGCAGGGGTGATTAGAATGCATTTTCTGGGGAAGTGGGAGTCAAGCACAATTGCTGTCCCCCTGCTAGGCCAGAAGAAGTTATAAAGCTGTGTTTCCCATCTCCAGGGTAAACTTGTCATCAACTAGATTATGATGAACAGATGGGCAAGACAACAACTTTTTCTGCTTGTCTTTTGAACTGAAATCTAAGCTGTCTTTGTCCATGTCAGGAACGGCATGAATATGCTGAGTGAATCAGGCCCCCTTCCAAAACAACCTGAAGTGTTGACAATTCCCTGCTTACAAGCACATCACTACAGGGCTTGGGCACTCAGCAGCTCAACAGCAACACTTCTGAGCATCCACAGAGACCTTTGCTGGGCAACTCAGTGACCCAGCCCAATCAACAGAAACTACACTTTAAGAAGCTGCCCTAGAGAGCTGCACCTCCATTCATTCATTCAAACAGCAGCACTAAGGAAAACCTGAGCTGGAGCAGCATGAAGTTAATTAGTCCAAAAGAAAGATCCTGGCTCCACTGAGGCAATCCTAGCACCTACAACCCTGGACAACTGATAGTCTGAACTACTGTCTTGAGTCCATCTTATGCACTGTCACAGAGGATGCAGCATGGGATTCACTACACAGGACATCAAGCAGTGGCAGAAACTGCACTGACAGTGTGGAGCACATATCTTACTTATATCCCCCACTGGTTACCAGAGCAGCCCAAAGAGAAATAAAACCAGAACAGACAGAATTCAGATGAAAACTAAGGTACCCACAAAAAATACAAAACTTATTATGACAGTCTATTATTCCAGCAAAGAGTCCCTTTGCTTGCCTATTAGTCAAGCTATTCTTCCACTTGAAATCCCTATGAAAAGATTACTGTATCTGCTGAAGCATGGCAAACTCACTTTGAAGTCTACCCCATGCTGCATCCACTGTGTATATATTTGCTGCATACATTACAGTAAATCTGGGTATACAGGAGCTATCATGTCTTTGAGTTTGTCAGCAACTTCAACATACACATTTTCAAGTGACACCTATTTCTGTGCCCAGCTTTTCTCATAGAAGTTCCTTGCATATTAATAACCCATGCACATACATGGCAGAACTTGTGCAGACAATATAGATCCATACACAAATTCTATGTCCATGGAGTTCCTGGATAAAAATTAGTGCAAAAAATGTTTAAAGTGAAAACCCTTCCCATTAATCCTTAACCTATTAACGTTATTTCTAACACACAGCTTATATCTGTTCTGGAAAAGCCTTACAGCAAAACTTAGACAGTTTATAGCAAAAAATTTCATCTACCTATGAAGAGGCAAAGATGTAATTAAAAGCAGTAATGCATTCTAGAAGATATTTCTATTAAAACCATGTTCTGATTGCTTATTGGAAACACTTGCCAAAGTACAGATGTTTATATTTAATTGGAGGGGATCTGTTTGAGACTTTGTTGTTGTTTTCACTTTTTTTCCCAGTTTGTATTTGTCTGTGTTTTTGTTGTTTGATTGTTGAGTTGGGTTTGTGGTTGGTTTTTTGTTTTTTTTTTACACAGGTATTTTTATATGCTGATGCCAACACCACTTTTGTACTCCAGATTTTCCAGTTAGGCAGTTACTACTGTATCATTAACATTCATTTTGATGTTAAAAATACATTTAAAATGCCTCATAATCGTATTTTCTACAAGGAAATCACCAAATCTAATACACACAGAATGAAGACACATCACTATTTCACCTGTAAAGTGAAACACCACTCAATTTGTTTCATTTTAAAAGCCATAAAAGAAGAAATACTTTTAACCCAGTAGAAGTTGAAAAAAATAAAGGAATTTCCTGCAAAATTACAGTAGTATCTATGTGTAACTACAGACTGAGCTACATCATTGTGTTTCTCCCTTTAAGAGATCATAGTGAATCTGATAATTACCAAAACCACAGCTGGTCTTAACACAGAGCCCTTTATATGCAACTTCCATCAGGACCAGTGGAAGTTTAGAATGGAGTAAGGACATCAGAACTGATCAACCCATCGTGAACTAAGCACTAAAAAGGCTACATCAGAATTTTGAAGAAACCTCGAAATATGTAGCACTCAGCTGTAACTCTATTTGAAATATCAATAGTTGCTGAGTTCTCACCTCTTCCATGCTTTTCTGAAGGGTTTAGCACAGAGTTCTGAATCACAAAATAAACTCACACAAGGTACCATCTTTTAAAAGCACAGAAACCATAGCAATTAAAATGTGTGAAGGTCACAAGACAGACCTGGTGCGCTGAGAAGAGAGCTGTGTTTTAAAATTGTACCTTAACTTCCCTTTAGAACATCACACACCGCTCAGCAGAATTCTTAACCTGCATTTCTGAGGCTTGAAATCCTCTCAATGTTTTCTTTTAGCAGGCTCTAAAAAGGATCCACTCTACATAAAAAAATTCTTGGAAACATACTGACAAACCCACTTGCTGTAAAATCGAGACCACTTCTAATAAAATATCGTCCTTTAAAACAGATTACAAAACACTATTGCAGTCGTTCAAAAACTGTAATCCAACATGTCAGTTTCCATATTCCTCTTCTGTGCAACCTTCAATTCAACATGACTTTCAGGCAGCCTGGTTTTATTTCTGTGAACCTGTGAAACGAGAAAAGATGAAGCTTCAACACGAAAGCCATGTGCAATGCCATCTCCTTCAGCCCTCGTATGGGAAGTGATAAAGTTCTCAGTCTAAGTACGCATGAGAGAGTCAGGAAGTCAGCATTACATCCTCTGGATGGGACAGTGAAGGAGGATTTCACAGGGTCTGGAGAGGTGAAGAGCTGGAAACAGCAGGAACTAAGAGGAAGATTTTAAAAAGCTGCCCAATATTCTTGGTTCTAATTCATTCTGCACCTCTCTTCATGCTCCCTTTTCATTCCCTCTTCTTTCAAAAGAGATTTTCTCCCTTTGTTCTGTTGAAAGTAAGAAGGAAATGGGACAGGAAGGTCTCTGCTATTTCTGAGTCTCACCTTCACACACTCCTGTAAAGAAAAAGCAGCAAACACACTGATGGTAGCCCAAACCTGCTAAAATGCTGTCCCACATAAGCAGCTGAGAGCTAAAGCAAGTATTTGAGACCAAGGAAAAGCAGGATTAACAACTTTTTACAGTAATGTTAGCAACCTTGAATAGAAATATGTAGTTAAACTGTTAGATGTGAACACTATGAATTAAACTTATGTATCTCCAAGTAAAGGATCTGACATAAAGGATGGTCTGTGCTGTGAGACAGCAGACCTGCTGTGATCTGTTTAGTAGTTCGACGGTATTCCAAAACTAACTTCAGTTAAATGTGGGTTAAGAGAAAAAAAAGTATCAGTAACAAAAATCTAAACTCACCTGAAGTTGTGGCTTGTGAGGTATCTGATAGCTGCTGGTCTGATGCGAGCAACTCCTCCCTGACTATGGCTTCCTCTTCCGGTGATGACAGAGAGATATGGTTTACCACCAGCCTGCTGGTACTCTGTAACAGCAGGGATTGCAACGGTTAACACTGCCCCCAGCAGAGGCCTGGCATGCAGCTTAACCTTGCCACCCATTCTCCTGAGAACTCTCACTAGTGACTTACAACTTTGCTTTCCTATGCTGGCTCTGCATTTTGCCCCTCCTCTGAGAAAGACATCCTGAAAAAAATAGAGTCAGGCTTTTTGAATCTAGATTGCCTGAAATAACGCGTGGTGTGATCAATACAAAATCCTTCTCATTTCATAGCAGCTTTACTGCCTCTATTACCTCATCCTCACTTGGAATTTACATCCTGTGATGTAAAGTAATGTTACAAAATTAAAAGATGGGGGTGTAATTTAACTGATTTGTAATTGACGCTACTCATTACAGTTTTGCATTTTATCTCAACGTGAATCAAGAAATAATTTTATTTGATAAAGGAAGGAGGAGGAAAGTATAAATCCACACAGTTTTTTGATGTTTAAGTCACACTTACTTGAGCTAACTTCTGCTATGTTAAATCAACAGGTCATCATCACATGAGCTTTATTAGGGTATCTAGCCCTGACAACAGGAATTGCTTTTCTCCCAGAGATTACCACAGCTTAAACTGACGAAGAGTTTAAAAAAAAAAACAAGGAAAAAAAAATTTAACTGGATTCTGGTAAGATAAATTTTGCCAGTTCAAGAGTATCAGTTCACATTTTTCTGTCTTTCTCTCTTGCTTAACTTTATTTTGGTTTTGAATTAGTTTACTGTTAATTCTGCCAGTACTATGTGCCTGGTATTGATCCTTTTCTTATGTATGCACACTGCACTAAATGTTTTTTTTTCTGGATTTAGGTGAATAGAATGAACAGAGTCCTCCAATCATCGTTACAGGACTTCTCATTTAAGTGCAGCTCAAGAAATTCAGGTCTAAACAGCATTAGGTTACAGCTTAAAGAATATAAATGTCATTTTAGGAATAGCACAAGATAATGTAATTCAATTACCTCTGATGTATATTGAAAGAAAAAAATTATCTAAGGCCCCACCGAACACTTCCATTTTTGATATGTGTAGTAGGTGTTTCAAAAAAATCAGGTTTGTGCAGTGATAAATTGTGTGAGAAATATAAGAGTAAAAAATATCTCCTAAGAGCATCCCCGGTGTGCTTAAATTTATAAGGTAAACTAATATTGCAGAAAATCTATTTTTTTATGGCAGAACACTCATGAAGTACTTGAGCACTCCACTGGGAGAAAAAAAAAAACCAAGCCCTCAAGCAAAACTACACAAAATGACATTTATGGAAGCTGCAGTGTTCCGATCTCAAGAGATCTTGCTGACAAATCGATATGGAAAATACTGGAAGATAACTCACATCACAGACTCTCATCTCAAAATTGAAGACAGTATTATCACTGTGGTTAGAATTCCAATATGATTTTTTTTTTTTTTTAAACAGATTAAAAAAGCAACATAGTTCTGGCTAAGCAATGTGAAAGTGACACAAATGTCTGCACTATTACCTGTGTTCAAAACTCCAGGCAGGACAGATCAAGTCCTCAACAAACAAAGTAGAGAGTAAAAGAGAAGATTTAAAAAGAAGCACAGGGCAGGAGTGCAAGACTGAGAGCAAAAAGAACTCTTAAGATAAAGCAACACACAAACCAGTTGGTTTCAAATGTTATTAAAATTCCCTTAATTCTCTCTGATATTGCTGTATACGATGATTCCTTAGTAGAAAATCAGGAGAGTAACTTTTAGGGGACAGGAATTATTAGCTTATTCCTACCTTCAGTTTTTTCCTGCAGCACTCTGGACAACTGATTCACAGCTTCATCCACATGGAGACCATGCAGGTCCAACACATTCATAGGCAGCAAGGCAGTATTTACTTTCTCGAAGATTTGCACAGCAGCAGCATGGTTGGCTTCTTTCATCTTCTGCTCATGCAGGCGACCCTTTATTCATAAGCACAGCGACTGTTACATACCAAGACAGGATCTAAGCTCCACAGTGCTCCTTGGGTTCAAAATGACAGCACTGTCAGGGGGCTTTTAGCTCACAGCTTGAAGCAGTAAAATTTACAATCACAACAGAACTTGTGGAAGCAGCTCAGTGAGATCTACTCGCAAGGGTATTTCATGAAATCTGCTCTTAAGAAACTACTCAAAGCTGGCACAAAGAAGAAATAACAACAAAAGCCTTACAAGAAAGGGGGAAAAAAAGGCAGAAAAAGGGATAAAACCATGAGATTTTTACGTACGCTAAAAAGTTAGACTCCATGCTGATTTTCAGATTTATTTTCCTAACGTGACAGTTTTACTCTCTGCAAGTATTTTGCTAAAAATTTAATGAAACCACGTCAGAGAAACTGCCCCAAAGCCCAGGAAAAGCCTGCTGAGTGCTATAGTTGAGGTGAATTCTTCTGAATGCATTGCCTAAAAACATCAGACAAGCCAAGAGCAAACACTACTACTTCTATTTTATTTTTATTAATTACTTTTAAATGAATGCCTATTATCCTTCCTAATATGATCCTTTATGACTGACAAGGTCAGCACTGGAATTAGGGGCGAGGAGCAGTACAGGCTTATTCTCATTACACAGTGAACAAGTACCAACTATTTCCCATGAACCTCAGAGGTATAATATCTGAGAGACTAAAGCAACAAATTATGTCTTCAAAGATCTGTAAGCACAGCCTGAAAAGGGATGGAAGACTTAACTCTGGATCTTGGACTGACAAGGGCTCACAGAAACAGAAGTTACAATCTGTCCTACACTTTCTTAAAATGGATCATCCAGAGTATATCACTATCAGACCACATACACCAACTAAGGCCACCAAGCATGAAGTATTTTTCATTAATAAAAGTAGCTTAGTTTGTCTTCTAATTACCAGAAAGAAAATATAAAATTTCCAGACTGTACTCATAAGAACAAAAGTAAGACACAACTCTATTTAAAATCATGCAGGCTTTGTTTAGAAACTCTCCAAACTCAAAAAATGTATAAACCAAGAACATAAAAGTTCATTATAAAGATCAAATAATCAATATTTCCCACATGCATAGTAATAATCTAAACATTTAGAGTGATAGATTACAACAATTGCATGAAAGAAAATCCAAGTGATTCACTCTTAGATTTTTGTTCTGTTCTAATCAGATTCATAGTTTCATAGAATCATAGAATGGTCTGGGTTGGAGTTGGAAGGGGGCTACAGAGGTCATCTAGTCCAATGCCCTCTGCAGTAAGCAAGGACATCCCCAAATAGATCAGGCTGTCCAGAGCCCTGTTGAGCCTCACCTTGAGTATCTCAAGGGATGGGGCCTCAAGTACCTCCCTGGGCAACCTGTTCCAGTGTTCTACCACCCTCATGGTAAAGAACATGTTCATGACATCCAATCTAAATCTACCCTTCTCTAGTTTGAAGCCATTGCCCCTCGTCCTGTCACTGCAGGCCTTTGCAAACAGTCTCCCTCCTTCATTCTTGTAGGCCCTCTTCAGGAACTGGAAGGTCGTTATTTGGCCTCCCCAGAGCCTTCTCTCCTCCAGGCTGAACAACCCCAGCTCCCTCAGCCTGTTCTCCTAGCAAAGGTGCTCCAACCCCCTATCATTTAGATATGATTCAGAGTTAAACTCTATATAACGTGAATTCTTACTGAATTTTTACATACCACTACAGCTTTTGAAGACATTTGTAACAGAACTTTTAGGAGTGATCTGAATGAAGTGTGAAGGGTCTCATGTGAAGGCACGAAGAAACCAACATATAGGAAGGGTTAGAAGAACAGCTGATGTTTTTGATCAAGAATATGTCCAACAGCAATGATCAGCAGCATTCAAACTGGTATATATACAGAGAAATGTGCTTGAACCAAGACCAGAGAGCCTATGCTTCGAGGCCAGAGCATGTAAGACTGATCAGCACATCTACACTCCAAATGCCATAATGGATGGCAGAAAGCATAGCATTCCACACCAGCTTTATCCCAACCCAAGACAAACTGCAGCCATAAAGGGAGTCAGAACAAGGAAGCAAAGACAGCAAACAGCAACCTTGCCCAAGATTTGTGAAGGATGAAGCAAGATTCTGAGCAAAAGATCACATCTTAATACCCGTCTGATTCCTCAAAAGTATATCTAAAACCAGTTCATCACCAATGGATAGGAATGCAACTGACATACAGAGGATTCAAAACCTGATGTTTGTTGCAGACCATGTCACACATGAGTGAAACTGACCAGACCATCTGGACACAAAGCTTGGTGCTTACAAGTATGTGGATGTGAGACCTCTCACAGCTGACAGAGCTTCCAGCATCAGCATCACACTGGTGAAAGGGAGTTTACTTGTAAGGTGATTCTGAACATTACACGCAGAAGGAAGAGTAATCAAGCAAATGTATCTACTCAAGTAAGTGCAATGTTTTTCTGATCACTTTGATTCACTATTTAAGTTTCTCTCTTAATTCAGGCCAAAAGCACACTATTTACATTTACCTGATGTGCATAAAATGCTGCCACAGGCTTCATACCCATGCGATAGGCCTCCCCAGCCTTTTTCAAACACTCCTGTCTCTTTTGCTGGTGACAAAAAGCTTCCGCTCTTAAATCCTCATACTGTGGATACTCAAAGTCTTGGAATGCTTCACTGGAAGGATCATCCTCTTCCTTACTTTTTTTTGCCTGTAAGAATTTGCAATGTTGAAGTTAAGTATGCACTGTAGGGTGTTTCCATTAACATAGCTTTGGATATGTTTGTAACTACTATTGGTAAAAATAAAAATACCTTCTTCTCCCGGCTCCTTGCAGCACTGCAAGAAGAACCAATTTCATTTTGCTGAACACTTTCTTGAGCTATAACTGTTTTTACAGGATCTGCCTCCAGAACACATTTCAGAAATTGTTCAGTTTGTTCTAAGGAATAGCTGTAAAGGATAAGTAAAATATGTGACTTTACAAATAAGTTAACAGCTGCTCCAGTTATTAAAATGCATATTACACACCTTGATATTGGTACAGAAGCATAATGGAAATAAAGCACTGGAATGGAATTTTCCACCTTATCACAATAAGCCTTGCAGAGTCACTGTGCTGCATCAACACACATGCAGTCTTGGTTGATTGATACGCAATTGAGGAGCACTTCAGTATTAAAAGGACAACAAAATACTTGAGTAAACTGTATCCTACCTTAATCACAGACATTAGTTTAGAAGCAAATACTGCTTTACGGGATGGATAAGTTACTTCATCTTTTATCTCTGGTCAGGGTTAGACAGTACAAACTAGTTTTAATACCAGCTCAGTTTTCCAAAACCATTATGCAGGAAAATCCTTGTATTTAATGAAATAAGAATAGGACATTAGATGGCATCAGGTTTCTAAGAAACCCTCTTCTTTATTCTTTTTGCTGTTCATTAAGCAGACAAGAGGAAGATTGATCAAAAGTAAAGATAGAATTTGTGAAAAGCAACACTATGAAGACAATTTAGAAGGTGAAAAACAAAGATGGTGAAATGTTTCAGCTACAGAGATGGATGAAGGATGTATTTTAAACATCCCACAAGGAAAAGTTTAGGTAACAACCTGGACTAGTGAAAAGGTTAACAAGGATGTATACAAAGCCATATGCAGAGACAGACACTCAACTGTCCAAGGATGAAAAAAAGAAGTTTCTCTTTTAAAAAGGTTCCATTCTTAGGAACTTGGAGTTAAGAACGTAGCCACGTACCCCAGAAATATAAAGCAGAAAAGAGAATATCAGATAGAAGAGATGGAGATGGTTCATTCCTTCAGAGCTGCTGTAGTAAACAGGAGAGTACCCACAGCTAACATTAGATGATGGCAGTTCTCCTCTTGGGCAGATGCCATTTTCTGTGAAACTACTGCCCCCACTAAATCCTTCATTTGATTTAAAGCACAGCTCTAAAGCAAATCCACAGTTCCACTGACTGAGAGGTCAACAGTCAGAGGTCAGTAGCCAGAGACAGTCTTCTCTCAGTGAGAGAAACTGTCTACTCACAAAAAAAAAACAAAAACAAAAAACCAAAAACAAACCCCAACACGCAGCACCAAGTCTATACACAGAGGTTTTTATGATGTTTTGGCCTTTAAGACTAGCTAGTTTTGCCTTTACTTAGTTTCTACAAAAGGTGAACTGCTTTGGAAAAAGCCATTCTGTAGCAGCATCTTAACTCTGAGTATCTGTGATAGCAACCATCCATGCAGAGTGTTACCACTTTTACAAAGAACCTTAAACATTTCTTACTTGTTGTCCTTGAAGATATCCATTAAGAAACTTTGATTAATAGTTGGAAACATCTCAAAAAGCTGCTTCTCCTTTAGTTTAGCAGCACAGTCTTTTCTAGCCAGAGAAGGAACACGATTCTACATAGAGACAAAGGAAAAAAGATTGCAAGTTCTTGATTAGGACAACATACAGCAATCTTGGAGCCAATCCAACTTTACTGTTACTTGTTAAGATTTAAAAAATTATAGTTACTTAGTAAGTGTGCACCCAAGCCACGACAACATGCCAATATCAGCCTGCCACACTGATTTGATAGGAATGCAGTAGGGACAGGTGAGTTGTATTATACACCACTGCAGTACTCTGCAGTCAGTTGGAGTGACTCAGCTGGAGCTCCCTCATAACTTGGATAAAATAGAAAGAGGATTTTTAAGGAAGAATTTAAGTTTTGGAATGCATTTCCTGCTAGTCTATCTAGCCCAATGCTAAGTTTGTGCAAAGCCCACCTCACTTGTCTGTGTTGAGGGCCTGGAGTTGAAACATTCTATTATTAAACAGCATAAGAAAATTTGTTTTGGTGTATCTGAAGCTGTACTGCGATAAATATTCATATTTGTGAAGTCATGCTGAGAAGGAACATAATTATAACCCAGAATTAATCGGCTTGATCTTTCTAATACTCAAATTCTAAAAACCAAAATGTGGTCAAAACAAAGCCAAGCTCCATGAATCCAAACTGAAAATAAAGCTGTGGACATCACAGTTGTTATTATCAGCCAGCCGCATGCATGCAGTTCAAAGAAAGAATCCACAAGCCATTCTTTCAAAGTACAGGCTAATCCAGCCAATTCTTTCTTGCCAGTAGAAGCAAAGCTCCTCTTCTTTTTTTTTTTTTTTTTTTTTTTTTAAGGACAGCTACTTATTAGAGACAATCAGAAAGAAAAATGCCTGTTCTGAACAAGTGCTGGGCAGTAGAGGGCAGCGTAATGCAGATGCCGACCAGACAGGGTATGGACAATGTGTGGGAGACACAGAACTGATAAAAGTCTTCAAAAATGGCTGTTTTCTGACAAGTGGGTACAGAAACCTGTCTGAGATTAACTTCAAGTACTTTTTAAATGTCTTATCTATTAGGAATGTTGTGGGTTCTCCTTACAGAAAATATTAAAGTCAATTCAATCCGCTTTTAAACAAACGAGGCACAGAGCAAATTTATAACCATTTTGATACTTGTTTTCACAATAAAAAGAGTGTGGGTATTCACATTAACCTTTGCTTTTAAGTGAGCAATAAAAAAAAAAAAACGATTCAACCAAACACAAAATGCTAACCTGTATAGTGAAATGCACCATCAGCTGTTTGTGAAACAACCAAAATATGACATTTTAAAATTAGATTTATGTTTTAGAAACCAGAAGCATCTACCACAAGCAAACTCCTGGATGACTGTAATCAACAGCACTAATGGGCATGCATTTGTCTCACCAATTCAGGCTGTAATCAGCAGCACAAAGATGAGTCACCAGGTAAGACATTGTTTCATTAATAGTAACGAATTTAAACTGCATTAAAAATTGATGCTATCCATACCAGGTCCTGTTTCTCCTGCATTGCTATTTCTTCAGAAATTATTTGCCTGAGAGAAACTTTCTGAATCTGAGCATTCCAGTGATCCATAAAAGGAAAAACGTGTGCTGTTGCTGATTCTTCAGCCTGCATGTCATTAGATAAGCCTGAAACCCAGCTCATTTTTTTCTTCTGTATTTTACTGTCTGCATTCTGAGATAACAGCATTTCTGAGTCATCTGTATCTATTTGCTGAATCACAGTAGGACCTTCAAAAGCAATAAAAATAAGGTGACAATTATTAGGTTATTTATACAAACAAAGCCAAAACATTTTTTTCAACCTAGTTGGTTCGAATTTTTTTACAATATAAACAACTCTAAACCAGGAATCAGCTCATTGTTTCCACCTTCCTCCCTTCTATTTTCCGAAGATTTTATCTGCTTTGTAAAACAAAAGCAGAATCATCACACTCCCTGCTAAATTTTGAAAGTGCCAAGGCTTATCTTACAGCTGTAAACTACCTTGCACATGCTTTAAGTGGGAGGTTTTCTCTGCTTTTTGAAGAGAATTATTGACTCTGTGTACATGTTTATTGACCCTTCCTCTACAAATAAGGGGCAGATGCTTATCAATCTTGTTTTTCACTCCTACAAGTTAATGCTAATAGCCTGTTTAGTCATTCACGTTGAGGGTTTACATTCACCTTGCAATTCAAGTCTTCATCCAGGTCTCATGCAAGACTAGTGTGGTTTCTGATGGAGAGGGACATTCCCAGGAGAAACTAAATAAAAACTGGACTAACAAAGATTTTAACACTTTCTGAACAAGGGCATACATCTTCTTAATAGAATCAATTCATCAACACAAAAATGTGTGAAAGTTGTATTTCTGACCTTCTTCCCTCACCTGCAGAAATCTTCCTCTGCTAGTAATTGTCTGACCACACCTTTTCTTGCCAAGGAGACTACAGGAGCCCTACCAAACTACTCTCTGATCCAGCTAGAGCTTCTCTTGAAGTCTCTGAAGTACACAGAATGATTTGCTCTTTGCTTGCATCTACCTGGGAATAGTGATTCCTCTTATAATTAACTTCTTTTCCCCTCACACACCTCCATAAAAGAATCACACAGAATCGAAGAAAGTCAGGGGCTGGAAGTGACCTCAAAAGCTCATCCAGTCCACCCCCGCTGCCAGAGCAGGATCACCTATACCAGATCACACAGGAATGTGTCCAGGTGGGTTTTGAATATCTCCAGAGAGGAAGACTCCACGACCCCCTTGGGCAGCCTGTTCCAGTGTTCTGTCACCCTCACAGGGAAAAAAATCCTCCTCATGTTTACATGAAACTTCCTATGCTTCAGCTTCCACACACTGCCCCTTGTCCTGTCATTGGGCATCACCAAGCAGAGCCTGGCTCCATCCTCCAGGCACTCGCTCTTTACATCTTTATAAACATGACCACAGGCACCCCTCAGGCTTCTCCTCTCCAAGCTAAAGAGCCTCAGCTTCCTCAGTCTCTCCTAATAAGAGAGACGTTCCACTCCCTTAATCATCTTTGTGGGTCTGCACTGAAGTCTCTCAAGCAATTCTATGTCCCTCTTGAACTGAGGGGCTCCAGAACTGGACACAGTACTCCAGATGCGGCCGCACCAGGGCAGAGTAGAGGGACAGTAAATGGAACCAAGAACACACACACAAAAAAAAGCTTAGCTTAATAACTGAATAAGTCATCTTTCAGTAGACAGAGTATTTGCAACCTTCCTGAAGTTTGAAATAATTAAGTTTATAATGAGAACTAAATGTTTTTGCATTTAAGAGAAATACATAACATACCTTCTGCAGACAACTTACATGATTCATCTCTCCTCTGGCGCTTCTAAATAAAAACAGCAAACAGAATAAAATAAATAAAAACAGAATGTTATAAGCAAGCTATAAATTTGGCAGTGAAACTTTCCAAGTGTTAGTTTCTATGTAAGCCAGCTTCCAAATAATGTCCCACAGTATTTCACAAAGACTGGAGATTTGAGAAGAAATGTATTTAAGAAAAATAATTATGAAATTTAAAAGACAGAGTTCTGTCCAAAAATGCAAGCTAGAGCAACATGCCCCACTGCTAAGATTTCATAACCTCAATTAAATAAACCAAACAAAAATCCTGGCAAAATAAGTGTTCCAAGTCTCTGAAGGACTAGAGGTTGGAGAACTCCTCTCAATTAACGTACATGCAGATGTTTTGTATACAGAGTATTCATAAAACTGTTTCTTACATGACAAAAAGCCAGCTATGATTTTTGGCCAGTGGAATTTTTCATTAATGCCACAGTAAAACTGTGCATTATGATCCTCCTTTTTTAAGGATCTCAGTCTCATGATAAGGCACTCATGATTTGCTATGTCTTCATCCTTCCAATTGTCTTTCAACAGCTCTGATAATTCTGACATATTTTACAAGCTACTATTGTATTTTATCATTGTTCTCACAAAGAAGATTATATCTTACACCAACACAAGCCAAAAGGGTTTCTCAAAGCACAAGCAGGCCATGCCATATCATAAGCAAGAAATCTACTAACCAGAATAGATTCCTTCCATTTCTCATGAATCATTTTTGCCAAATTCAGATCAATGTGAACCACACAATCCTCAATAGTTAGTGATCCTTAGGGAAAAAAGAAATTTGTTGAATCATTGCATAAAAACTTAAACCTAAAAAAATGAAAGTACAGCAATTTAATACAGCAATGATTTGAGTTAGGGAAAGTCTGCAAACTGTCATGCCTGAAAAAGCTTCTGGAACTGCCTAGTTAAAAATAAAAAAAAAAGGGGAGGGGAGGGGATTTTTTTTTTAAGGAAAAAACATTCTGAAGAAAAAAATTAAATAGTAAGGAATAACAATTAAATAAGAAAAAAAGCATTCCATACAGAATTAATTATCTCACGTTTGAAACTCCAGAAATCTTTTAGAAACTCCTGCCAAAATTAAGTTTAATAGTATCTTGTTGAAATACGACTACTTGAACAACTCCATTTTCCCTACTTTTTCCCATTTTCCTAGCAGAACTTTCCTTTACAAAGCCATTGCTACTTTTACAGCCAAAGTTTCACCCAAGAAACTGTGACACCCCCCCCCCATCTTTTATTACTATGTGCAACTGCTTTTATGTTACACAACATATCACTGCCCACCAGCAGTCACATCCCTCCTGTCAAACACAAAAACTCAGAAAAGCAAACTCCAAGTATCCTCTCTAACTCTAAAGGAAACACCAGGAATTATCATGGGATCATAATGATGTATCTTTTCCCCAAGAGGTTCTCACTCTTTCAAACCCAAAAAGGCAGACATATATACCAAATAAAAAGGCAGGGCATATTGCAGACACGATAAAACATTTTTTGCTATCAAAAATAAAAGAGGTGGGCACAGAAAGCAAAGAGGTCATCGGTCAAAGCCATCAATAAATCAGACATCCTAAGCTTCACATCAAGTCATCTCTAGGAGAAAAGAGAAAAAAGGAAAAAGAAAAAAAGGGGGAGAGGGGAAAAGAAACAGAGAACCCAAGCAAGCTGTATACTCCTTGTGCTTCTCCTCTTTTTTTCTACCAGTCTTCAACTTTATGATGCATGTTCAAGATGCTAAAAGCTTCCTTTATCACAGTCTCTCAGCAGACTAGTCTGTTTTCATCTTTTAAGTGTAGCTGCACTTTATCATCTCCCTAAACCATTCATCTCTTCTTTCCCCAATTTAACTAATGCCTAAAGCTTTCTTTTTTCCTAACCAGGCATAATTTGCATCTTCCTCATCATTTCAATATCCCTTCAGAGTTTGAATATAGGCTCAAAGGCCTGTTGCTCAAAATGCAAATAAGCCAATGTATTTTCCTATGATTTTAAAGTATGTGCATGTACAAAAAGACAAAAAATGCAGAAGGCAACAAGTGTCACGAGGAATGTATGAAATTGTTCCCTAAAAATCAAGCATGAAGTGAAAAAACCACAGGCAAAGGAAGAAAGGTTTTCTTACCCAAAATGAGGTGTTTCATTAAAATGTGAAGATAATTAGGCCCATACCTGCATCAATGCCAACAGGCCCAAATATTTCTTTCAGTTGCAGTGCCAGTTCAGGAGGCAATGTTAGTTCCAGACAATCTATACTGAAGGCTGCACGCGATGCTGGTTTAGAGGGTTGTATTTTGGCTTTAGCTTCATCACAGCTTTGAGCTCCAATTTCTTCTTTACCACCTATCTCCCTGGAATTCCCCTGCATTTCTTTAGGCATCTCCAGGTCTTTATCACACCCAGGACCAACCAAAGATGTATGAGCCATTCCTAGAAAGGAACCAGTCACTGTAGAATCCCCTGCATTGCTTTCTGAAGGGTTGTGATCACTTTCATTATCTAATTCACATTTCAAATCAGCAGAAGTTGTGTTAGGACCATGAGGGAAAGTCACGGGCATACAGAAATCTGCATGAAGTTGTGAGACTGATGGCTGGTTTGTAGTTTCTTCAACAGGACTCTCAGACTCCATCTTCTGCTTCCCTGGAACAGATGGCTCAGTGATACCAGCTGCTGAGCTGCCTGCATCAGTTCTAAGGGCGGCATCACCAGAAGTTAGCAGTTCTGTTGATTCATTCAAGGAGGCAGCATTCAACCACTCAGCCACATTAACATCCATCACAGTTGCCTTGGTTGCCCTACTTTCTGCATGGCTGATGGAGGAGTCCTTGTCTTCCAAAGGCTCAGAGACACCACCAGCCCCAATTACTTGCAGTGCTTGCTCTTGGTCTTTGAGATTCTCATCAGAGTTTGTACCTGTCCTGAGATCAAGGTCTGCACCAACTGGCTCAGCTTCTCTTACTTGAAAGCATTCAGTGTCAACATCTCCGCATAACTTCTCATCAGAGTCTAACAGCAGACCCGTGGCCCAGTCTATATCTTTGTTACATCTTTCATACAGATCTTTCAGAGCTTCAAATGAAACAGACTCAAAGAGCTTACAGAGCATATTGAGCTTTTCAGACTCATCAATATTGATAAGTTCATTTTCTTCCACAAATGTGCTTCTATCATACATAACTCGATAGGGTATTTTTTCCTGAGACTCTGAGGCATTATCTACATCTTTGGGTTTGAAGCCATCTACTCTGCCATGCAATACTTTGGTAGTCTCAGGAAAAAGCATTTTCTTTTCTAATCTCCAGAGAAGAGCAAAATCTTGCGATTCAGTCTGTGAATAGCTACTTTTTTGTCTACATGAACTTGTGTCCTGTTTCTCTTCTGTTGAGTTAAGCACAGACAAGTGTTTCTCTTCTTTGGGATGGGGAAAATTGTTTGCAAAAGTGAGGGCTAACTTGTGATGTTTCCTCGTTCTCTTACTTTGCTGGGTTTTTTTCTCTCCTGCTGTTTCACTGGCTACTATTTCAGGTTGGTGCATATGCAAACTCTCTGTATTTGCTGACTCTGCAGTGATCTCAGGTGTCCCATGAAGCACATCTAGAGTCTCAAGAGTATTTCTGTCAATGTCACCTTCAGCATTTTTACCTTCATCAGACTGATTTAGACTTGTCTTTCTCATTCTCCTTGACCTTTGCTGTCTCTGTTCTAGTGAGCCTGAGACAGCCCAATGTTCTATCATTTGCAGTTCTGACATAACTTTATTTGAATTTGCAGAAGAAAGGCTGGAGGGTGGATTTTCTTCCTCACATTCTTCCCCAACAGTACAGGTCTCAGTCTGGCCTACTTGCTCTTCACCTAACTCAAGATAACGCTGTGTGGGAGTTTTACCTTCCTTATCACTGTTCAGAGATTTTTCTAGCCTTCTAGGTCTTTTTACTCTCTGTCCCATTGTTTGCTCTACAGGCCAGTCACCCAGGAAGTTCAGTAGTTCTGGTTTTCCTGATGTGTCTGAAGCTGAACTGCTCGGTTCCATATGTAGTTCACCAGACAGTTTAATTTCAGTTTGAACTTTGGGAATGTTGTTATCACTCTGTTCCTCAACTTCTCCTGTACACATGAACACAACCTCTTCAGTGGCAGTCACATCAACCTCATCCATTTCTGTTTCAATATCTTTTTCTGGGGTTTCTCCCCTTTCTTTTTTCTCTTCCAAGGGCAGCTCTTTTTCTATACTAGAGACATCCAAGCCATCTTGAACAGTGCTGTTCTCAGAACTGTGTTCCATAGAGTTATTTTCCAGCTCTTTTTCCTCTTTCTGAAGATGTTCAGGATCACATTTACTTTCTAATGTTAGGGAAGTACTGGAAACAGTTTTATCATCAGCTAGTTCAAGAGGCTCCACATCAGAAGCAGAAGGATTTTCTTCCTTTACATCAGAATGTGTCTCTCTCTTTCTGGAATATAAATTGGAATGAAAGATGAAACCAATTTCAAACCTTCTTTAGGTACTTGCCCACATTTTCCACGTTGGCTTGGTTATTTAATATTTTCAAATTACAGACCAGAAACCACCTTTCAGGATACTAATCATCCACCTGGGAGAACTCCAGTGAGAGGAAAACAAATGTAACATGACTTAGCCCTAATCTCAACACTCCTTTTAAAGAAAGGAGGTAAGAAAGAACATTTCTTTGTAAGGATCCCCTTTGTACTTCAGCATGGGACTAAGAATACTTCCTCGGGAACTTATTTTCAGTTAGTACTGAAGCACTCTGCTGCCAGACTTTTCCTTATTCAGCTCAGAAAACCTGGGTAATCTGCTTTTATTGACTGACTGTTGCTCTCTCCTGATGGTTCAATGCTAAAGAAAGTCCAGAAGTTAACTAGGAGAGGATGTGCCATTTCTTGTCATACCATTGCTCACAATGAACCATACACATTAACTATCAGTGCTCACTGCATTTCAAATATATTAAGCATGAAAAAACCCACAAATTAAGAACTATAATAAAATTATTTCTTATGCATTATTACAATATATATAGAGCATTATTCAGATTAGCCCCTGTAAAACAGTCATGCATACGGCCAACATAGACAAGCCTAAATTAAATACACTCAAAAGCAAGCAGGTAACTCATTGCAACTGCACAAAGAATAAATCTTCTCCTACAAAGACATCATCTAACACCGACACATACTCTCAGAAATAGTAATTTGCTTGTATTTGGGACTCTACTCTTCTGCCCCTACAACATGCATCCAACAGCACATTTCTAAGGTAAGAGAAAGCAAATCAAGATCGGTTTATTGCAAACTAACACACAGCAATATTGGGAGGCTCCCAAAAGCATCAAATAAGTTGACTCAGTCTCTTGATTGCTCATTTCTAGAAGTCCTGAAATATGTTGTATTTCTTTTTAGTATTTAACTATTTTACTTTTGTTAAGACATTCACTGTTCAGCAGCGTTATCCAGGTTCTGTTGCTATGAAGTTCCAATTTTCAGCTTTTTTATTTAAGACTACAAAGCCAGTAAAAAGCATCTAACCTATGGCTTTCCTCCTGACCAGGATCTTCAGTGCAGCCAGCAGCTTCTGATTGGTCTGGAACTGAAGAATTCAATATTGAGCTAACAGAAAGGCAGCGTTCATACCGCTCCAACATCCGTTTGATCTTTTCTTTAGGTACACCATGAACGTTTCGTCTGTGAAACAAAAAAAAACACCACACTGAAAAAAGAAACACTTCAGATTTGTGTATTACAAGAGGTTAACTTTATAATAATTTAAGAGGTTTACAGCCAAACTAATCAGACTTCAGGAGGGCAGTGCAAAAGCTATGAAGCACCTCTAGTGGGAAGTGTCCCTGCCAATGGCAGGGAGTTGGAACTAGATGATCTTTGAGGTCCCTTCCAACCTAAACCATTCTATGATTCTAATTTTCTGTGTCAGTGCACTAAAGGTACTCTAAACAAGGTATATGTCAGACTGCTCTACTTGACTTCTCCACCCCACCTGGTGGGCCTGTTCTGCAATAGGATGTTTTGCTTAATACCAGTATCTAAAACTGCACTGATAATGCATCTTCTTCAAGTATCAGAAACACACATCAGATCCTGACAGTGATGCAGGATATCAAACTATGCATCAAAGATTCTTGAACTCAGTCTTCCTTCTAAGAAATCCTTGAGGAAAGCCTATCTGCCTACTATCCTGGACAACATTTGGCTAGGAATTCTCACTGACTCTGTTAAACACCAGCAAGGAATGTGCTCTGCAGCAGTTCCTACAAGTGAATTCTGCCAGGGATGGCAAAATAGAAATTGAAGGTGGAGGAGAAAATGTTTCAGTTCTACTTTAGGAAAGAAAATATCCTTCCATATCTTGAGAAGTGGCCAACCTTAAGCTAAGCATGCAACTTGAGATGACAACATATATGACATGACAACATGTATTACAACATCACCAAATAACTTATGTTGAAAGAGGTCACGCAGCCCAACTTCCTACTCAGAGGATGTAGAGCCAGACCAGGTTGCCCAGAGCTTTGTCTTGTCAAATTCTGAAAGCCTATAAACTCCTTGGGCAAACTTCTTCAGCACCTGACCACCCTCAAAGTAAGGTCTGGGTTGTTTTCTTTTATGTAACCAAAATTTCCTAAGTTCCAACTTGTTCACGTTTGTTTTGTCCTATCCCTGCAGAGTTCTCAGAAGTTACCCTTCTCTATAACCTCTCAAAATGTAGCTGAAGACAGTATGATCCATGCTTAATATTCTCTTTTTAAGGCTGAACAAACTACTCCTGTTCAGTGGAGACCTACAAGCATAATTAAGGGACTTGTACATCTCACCTGTGAAGAAAGACTGAGAGAATTGGGGCTGTTCAGACTTGAGAAGAGAAGGCTGAGAGGGGATCTTATTAGTGTCTATAATAATTATCTGAGATAATCTGATAAATTAGATGAAGGTGACAGTTTCTTTTTGGTGGTGCACAGTAGCAGGACAAGGAACAACAGGTATAAGCTGAAACACAGGAAGTTCCACCTCAACAGGAGGAGAAATTTTACTGTGAGTGTGCCAGAGCACTGGAACAGGCTGCCCAGAGATGTTGTGGAGCCTGATTGTCTGGAGACTTTCAAAACCCACCTGGATGTCCCTCCTGTGTGACCTGCTTTGGTAGGGGGGTTGAACTACATGATCTGTAGAGATCCCCTCCAACCTCTAACATCCTGTGACTCTGTGATTCTAAAGAAGTAGCAAGGGTGATGCACATTGGTTTATTCCTCTCAGACCATAAGGTGCTGATTACCCTAAACAGCAACCGTAGAAACATTTCAACAGAGCAATTGGATGTAAAACCAACCTCAGCCTGACATCATTTTGCAACCCAAAGGAGCAGTGTTGCTGCACCTTAAATGCAAAAGGGCAATCACAAAAAAGAAAGATAGTATTTATCATAAACAGATTTTTTTAAATCTAACTAGAATGAAGTGACAGGAAAAAAAAAAATAATCTCACGATAAAGTCCCCCAAAAGTTAGTACTGTAGAAAAAAATTATTAAAAAGCTACTTATTGCAAAATTCTTGACTGCTATCTTGCTCCCTGGAGGTGTTCAAGGCATGTTTGGACATGGCATTTGGTGCCATGGTCTAGTCTCGAGGTCTGTGGTAATGGGTTGGACTTGATGATCTTTGAGGTCTCTTCCAACCTTGCTTATACTGTGATACTTCACCAGGCACTCTATTAAGCACCACCTTTTTATGAATCCTAGTTTATAGACTCTGAAAAAGCTGCAGTCTAAGAAATTTCCTTTTAAGTTTCTTACTTTTCAAGTTCTTTTGGTTTAAACTTCCACCAAGTGTCTGGTTCTCGGAACATGACTTTGTATTTGAACTGCTGAGCCTGAATAAAGAAAGATAGAAGAAAACACAGCACTTATTTCCATGAAGCAGCACACAGGTGCTTTAAAGCTGTTTTTCTGTTTTTTTCCAAAATCAGTTACACATTTGGAATAACATACTTTTGTCCAGTGATCCACTTCATATAAGTTATGATTTTAAAAGACATATATATATATACACACACACACACACACACACACAAACATAGACATCCCTTGCTGCAAATTTAGATGTGTGCCATGATCACAGGAAAAAAAAAGATATCAAATAAAATCACTTTTGTATCATCCCTTTAAATGTTTTATCTCTGGATCAGGACTACAGCACATCTCCTTCTTCCAGGTAAAGCATGCACATGTCTACACAGCCACTAGAGAAAAGCTCACTGCTTACACTCAGAGCTGACCAGATGTGAGCCAGCAATTAGTTACAGGACCACAGCTATTGTGGACAGCCTTCTGCCATATGGAAACTTGAGTGGGCTGCAAGTAAATGGTCCTTATATGGTACAGTTTCATCATGCCAAAATCTAATCAGAAGAAACACTGTGAAGTACTGTGCCATTTCTCCCTCTCCTTGTTTGCAAACTCTTAGCACCTAGCCAAACCCTGCACTGCCTTGAAGAATTTGTGTTGTATGTTTGTTTCAGCACACAGCAAAATCAAGAACTACATTTGTGAAAGAACCACTACACTGACAATTGTTAAATGCAAGGAGAATAATAATTAAAATAATATTAATAAAAATAATCTGCGCTAAGTCCCACTGTTGACTAATCCATTACTAAATGCAGCATTTGTGGAATATCTGCTCAAAAGCTGTCAGTTTGACACACTACACACTCTGATGTGTTTCTATATCATGGTAGGAGAAATCCAAGATCCACTTTAGAATATTCCTTCCAATATATTTCTGTTAATCAGAATCAGCTGGGTTGTTGCCCATGTCACCTTCTTAAAGGGACTACACTTAATTCCTCTGAGGTATTTCATCCATGTTTCCATGTTGGGTGTTACCTCAGGAGCCCCTGGATTCTGTCCTCAAGACTTGTTCTCAGCACACCTCAGAGAAACAAGTTGATTGCTCTAACACTAGCACCCTGTCCCTCTAACCACGGCCTCTCATCCCTCAGCTTGCTACATCCTTCCCTCTTCAAAGGTGGCTTAAAGCTCTGTCACTGAGCACTGCAAGGCTCTGGGCAGACCCTCTTCCTCTTCTGAGAAAGGTGAATCCCATCTGATGCTAGCAAGCCCACTGCTGTGTAGGCCATCCCATTATTGATAAACCTAGAACTGTGGTGGTGACACCATACAGAGATATGTATTAACAGACCAAGTCCATCTATTTCTTCCAATGTCACTGTCTGTAACTGGAAGAAAAGAGGAAAAAGTAGCCTGTGCTCTAGTCTCCCTCATCAAGCATCCCACAGCTCTGAAGTCTTTTGATTGCTCTTGATCTACAGGTTGTGGCTTCATCTCCACCCACACGGAAGAGCACTAACAGGTAATAGTTTGAAGGGCATAGTAAGGCAGTAAGTTTCCTAGTGATGTCCTTACTCCAAGCCCCAGGAAGGTAGCAGACTTTCCCAAGAGGAGGGGGTCTGATCATAATATTGAATCCCCTGTTTCCCTCAGAAGAGAGTCACCTACAACTATAACCCTTGTTTTCCTCCTTGTGGAGATGACACTGAAATGGAAAGTAGGCCTTTCTGACCTCGGTGACACCTCCATTTCCTCAACAAGGTTTATTTTTGCTCTCCAGTGCAAAGCACTTGGCTTTGTCACTCAGAAGCTAGGCCAGGTCAATACTCAAATGCACACAGAAATGACACTGAGTAATATGATTCCACACAACAATTTTTCCTTGACTCCAGACTTCCTTGTGCAGTAACAACTAGCCTGAGAAAGAAAATCTCTTCTTAAAACATGTGTTGTTACCATGCTGGCCAATAATTCCTTTTCACATTGATCACAACGTAATACTGACCAAAGTAACATAAGGCTTCATCTCCCATGCTTGTATGTTTGTGTTGTCTATTATTATAGGAGAGATTCTCATTTCAAATGCTTCTTTGGCTGAAAGAAACACATGTACAACAGAATGTGATAGAGTTAATGTCATTATAATAAGGTGGACACACAAGATTTATTCTAATTCTCTAAATTTGTGATGTTATTTAAGTAGATAATCCTTAATGATTAACCAGAGTGCAAAGAACCCTTGCCACAGTTCGATGTGTTTCAAGGCTCTCTTCTATTTTAGAAATCCCCCCACTTACATGTAAAACTACCGAGATATGGTGTTATTCTTTTGAATTAACATATTCATGATAATCAAGAAATGAGAATGCAGATGGAAAATACGCCAAGATGACTAATCAATCAGTAAATTTAACTAAAAAAAACCCTACATGATCACCTTACAGTGGACTTCTTTGTTGCATACAAAATTCTTGCCTTTATAACAGTCTTAAGATTAGTCCACTCTGTGAACTGTATAAAATATGAAAAATCAAAAGCATTATTGTAATTCAAATACACAGTAATGGAATGTTTAGAGCCACTACCTTTGAGATACAGCACCAAGTTTCTTTAGCTATGTTACAATCTGTCTGAATAATCCGAGTTATCGCTGAATCACACATTTCTTATTAACTCATTTCTCCACTGGTTAGAAATCTGACAGTAGAAAAGTGACCATGGTTCAAATTTAGCAAATGGCCATGAGCCAGCAATGTGCCCTTGTGGCCATGAAGGCCAATGGCATCCTGGGGTGTATTAGAAGAGCTGTGGTCAGAAGGTTGAGAGAGGTTCTCCTCCCCCTCTGCTCTGCACTGGTGAGGCCACATCTGGAATATTGTGTCCAGTTCTGGACCACTCAGTTCAAGAAGGACCTGAAGGAACTGCTTGAAAGAGTCCAGTGCAGAGCCACAAAGATGATGAAGGGAGTGGAACACCTCCCTTGTGAGGAAAGGTTGAAGGAGGTGGGTCTTGTTAGCTTGGAGGAGACTGAGAGGTGACCTCATTTATGTTTATAAATATGTGAAGGGTATAGCAAGGCTCTGAGTGATGTCCAATGACAGGACAAGGGGCAAGCCAGAGCAGAGGAGGTTCCATGTGAACACAAGGAAAAACTTCACTGAGCATGACAAAGCATTGGAACAGGCTGCCCAGAGAGGTTATGGAGTCTCCTTCTCTGAAGACATTCAAAACCCACCTGGACACGTTCCTGTGTGACCTACTCTATGTGACCATGCCCTGGCAGGGGGTTTGGACTGGATGATCTTTTGAAGTCCATCCCCTAACATTCTGTGGTTCCATGAAATAAAAGCTTTAAAAGAATTGGTCTATGGTGAGCTTAGCATGAGACATCATCAAAAAAATAGTGATTATGGAAAGGAAAAAAGAATAATTTATTCTGCCTTGCTCTTAGAATTTTGTTTTACATTTCCCAACAACTTAGTGCTCAAGAGGACGAAAATACCTCTGTGTTAATTGTATCGATATCCTCATTACTTACACACCTAAGTGATGCCTATCTAAAAGCTCATCTCAGAGTAAATATTTCTGGGAGGTGGTACAGATCACCACTCCAGAAATGGGATACAACCCAAAATACACACCACAATGAGAGCAGAGGACAAAACAACTTTTGACAATGACACTGGCATTTTTAATTGCAAAGCACACAACAGACTTCACAAGGTGACTTCAAAGTTTCTGCTCATACTATTTTTCCACATACAGACTGAGAAATGCTTCTCTGATGGGATAAATGCTTGCCCTGTGACACAGGCATTATAAGACAAGCATCTTTTTCAACATCACATAAGCCTTGAAATGTAAACATGCAACCTAATCCCTTATTTCTCACCTCGTTTCCTGTTCCAGTCATGTGCTTCCCCTAAGCAATCAGGATCGTAATGGTATTGTCCATTTTTACAAAAGTAATCATCAGTACTCAGAATGATTCCATCTGGGTTATCCTCAAGCAAAGTCCTGTGAAAGATCAAGAAGTAAATAGCTTTTCCCCCACTTCTCTTGCCCAGCCCCGATATCTGCTACCTTACATACAAGTATTCTGTCTCTTGCACAAAACCAAGATTATATGGAATAGAAGCAGCAAATTTAGGTAAGGATTCAGGAAAAATACAAATTAAAAAAAAAAAAAAAAATCAACCTCCAGGCAAAGATGACCTGCAATCGTTTCCCCCCTTTTTCAAATGCTGAGGATATCTAGGGCAAAGAGCTGACAGAGGCTCCCTACAAGTCTCATTTCAAAATAACAAGGGAGGTATTTTTCCATCTGTATCTAGTGAAGTACTTTGACAAATACAGATACAGTCTTTAACTGCATCAAATATTTCAGCTGCCAGGAATCTAAGATCAAACTAGAATTTTGGAGAGTTAGAAAAGAAACAGAGAATTCAACCTTGGAAGTTCTACATGTGCTACTTACATAAAAGAATTCCAACAGTGGAAGGGAATTTTTGCCTATAAAGAGCTGGCATATTTTCATCCATGTTATTGGAAGGAAACACACAAATTGAACAGGGACTGGGAAAATACAGCACAGCTAATGCTACTGCAGTGATCCTCCGATGATATATAAACTCCTTTAGCCAGCAACAGAAGTTGAGGCTAACCCCTCCTATTTCAGTTTCCACAAGAGGTCACAGAGCTATAAGCAACTCATCTCTCTGCAATTATTATTCATCATGCTGCATGTATCATCTAGCTGTTAATTAGGGTAGAAGCATCACTATTTACAGATGTCAGAACATCGCCTGTACCTGCACTAAACCCTGCACACAATTAAGCAGTTTGTTTTAGAAGCTCACAATATAGATGATCTACCTTGCCAAATATGATTTTCCTGATCCTGGAACACCTCTGAGAAGAACAAGTACTTGACCTATAAGGTGCATCTTTTTCCTCATCATGTGACAAACAGGTGGCTGCTGTGCTTGCGAGAGGTTCAATTTTGAGTTTCTATCTTGACTTCCCCATACCTTCTGAGAAGGGTTGCTATCCCAGGCATTTGAAACCACTGCAGAGGAAAAATAACGTCCTTTTTCCAAAGTCCTACAGCCTGAAACGGGTCTCCTCCACAGGCCTGGACCAACAGCCACAGGAGTTACAAAGGTGGGACTTCCACTAGAAGGATAAAATGTGGGAGCCATGAGATTCCAGTGCTGTTGAGGTTCACACAATGGCATGGGGAAATTTAAGTCATAATTCTGTTGAGTTTGTTGAAAATCTGCAGGTTTTGGTGTCCTGAAACTGGATGTTTTCAGAGAGACATATGCCTCTGGAAGAGAAGTGCTCTGGTGGCTGTTAAAGGCAGTCTCTACTTCTTGATCTTGATGCTGTTGCAGGCACCTTGACTTAGGATTTCCAGTGATAGCCGCTCCATGTTCCAGAGGTCTTTCAGAGGACTCACCAGAAGCAGCAATCACATTTTTATTATCCAAAACAGTATCTTGTGTCTGATCAGAATTTCCACATGCTATTTCTCCATTCAACTGTCTGTAGATTTCTGAAGCTACATCATGCTGATCATGTATTTCTGACACATCAGTATCTTCCAGTACTTGTGCAGAAGAACTTGATGCAGCTGGTGAGCTTGTCTGGATGCTCAGCTGACTCACTGGTGGTTGAGAACAGAAGTTTTCCAAAGTCTCATTATTCGTCTGTGTTTGCTGTGAGAAAATTAGGACACTGCAACCCAAATCAGATTTCTCCCACTTGGGAAATGCGTTACAGCCATAATGTTCCACAGAGTGCTCACATACGATTTGGTCATTTGCAGAATTGGGCAATTCATCACTCAAGCTGCATCTCTGAAAGGCATTTTCTATTAAGGTATCCAGTTCCTCAGTCAGCTGCTCATCAGGTGACAGGACCTTTTCTGTTCCTTCTTCAGAATTACTTTGTTTTGCAGCACTTTCCCCCATTCTTTCGTTTGCAACAGATCTTTGCTGATGAACAAAAGTTAGCGATGATGCTACTGAATCAGAACTCAAGGTTTTGGAAGAGGCTGCTCCTTTGGCATGGGTGGACAGCTCTAGCAGACAATCCATAGAATTTTCTACTGTTGAGTAAGGTGAAGAGAACAAAGCATGGTCAGCTGAACAACCACAAGCTCACGTGAATACCATTTTATAACTTGAAGGAGCATTTATCAAAACTAAAGAATAGACCAAAAGACAGTTCACCAGTTCACCTTTTAACACTTCTGCAACTCCCTTGATCTGTTTCTCATAGGTAGAGGCAGAACTCAAAGACACGTGGCACACTGCCTAAAAATTATGAAGTTTAACTGGAAAAAGTATCAGAATTGAGTGTTTAAATGGATACTTATTTCTAAATGAGTATTTATTTCTAATCTGTATTCTTATTGGTTATATATGATACACCCTTATCTCATACAGGCAAAATAGTATAAAATGAACTGAAAAAACACTAGTGGGAACTGAAGAGGTAAGTAAGTAAAATATGTTCACTAGGGCTAGGCTCAGTTGAAAACATCTTTTTTAATATAGCCTGAAAAATCCAGTATCTGCACTAACTCTTTGTAATGCCACTAAATAGAGCATAGGTTGCCTGTGATCAACATGAACAGAATGAAAACCTGGCACAAGTTATCATCTGAGCCCTAAAGCTAAGCTTCTGATTTCCTCAAAGAATCTGCACACACTAAATACAATCTTCCCTTCCCTTCTATCTTCTCTACTATAGGAGAGTAACTTAAAATTATTTGTGTGAAAAGACATTAATCTTTAGATTTTTAAACTACTGTTAATAGTAAAACACAAGCATGAACTTGGCCTGTTTACTAAACACTGTCATTTGGATACAGCTAAATCTTTTTAAGAGTTCAAAGCATCCATTTCTATTTTTAAAAGATCAACAATCATAACAAGTGTGAGAGATATTAAGTTATAAACTCTGTATAATTTAAGGTAAAAATGGCAATAAAACCAGTCCCTTAAATGGCTACCTAGCTTCCATACAAACACAAAAGTGCCAGATTCTGCCTTCTTGGCAAATATTCTTAGAAAAACCTCCACTAATGAAATCTCATTAAATTAATTGATCCAAATTCTCCATATACACCAAATAACTCCTCAGATGTTGCTGCATAGCACCTGATTGTCATGGTAGGCCTAAGCAGGCCAAAATAGGCCTATACATATCCTGGCTTGCCCAGGCACGTTTTTCTGCTCTCCCTCCCTCTGTTCTGGGGAGAAGCAACCATGGGAAAGAGGACAAAGAACCTGGAGCCACTGAGTCTGAGGACTCCGGCCTGCCCAGAGTTATTTGCATGCTGTGGCAAACGAGGTATTGTGTATGCCTTGTGCAAGCCCTGTGTTCTGCCATAAAAAGGGCAGACCTAATACGGTCAAGCTTGGCTAACTGCCATTCTGATTGGCTATTCTGTATCCAAAGGCCCATTAGTCTCAGGCTGTATTGATAAAAGCAGATGAGCAGGTGACACAACATGCTCTGCTGCTGTATCTACACCCTGCCATTGTATTCATGCTTGCCTGCTTGTTACTGCCTTATTGTATCCTGAACTGCCTGGAAACTACCTTCCAAGAGTTTACCAGGAACGGGCTCTACATGCCTTCACACGATCAGCCTGCATAGCCAGCGTGACATCGTGCTAAGACTGCACATCACAAGACATCCTGTCTGCACCTGAAAGCCTCCTGCCAAGACCGGAACTCCTGGAGATACACAGATCATCCAGAGAACCAGGACTAGGTCAGAGATTGTCTGTCTCCTTTCCCCAGCAGCCTGAGAAGAATCAGAAGTCTCAGCAGCTGACAAGACAGTAACAGAATTCCCTGAAAGCATCTGGGTACTGTCTGAAGCTGTAGCTAGCCCCACCAGTTGGGAGATAATAATTTTGTGAGTAAATACTTAAAGCCTCTTGTAACTCACCATTGCCTTCTGCCGTAAGCAGAAAGGAGCTCACTGAGTCCATCTAGTGGGCACACAGTGTATTGACTGCAAGCAGTACATTGACTGCAGAAACCTTCTCTTCCAGTTCAACTAAGTTCAATTAATTTGATATTATTACTAGTTATCTCTAGATCCTATGTTTCCATGACCATGAGAAGAACCAATTAATTAAAATAACTCATTGGGGTGGTGAGAGTTCTGAATATTGAATAACAAATATTAAATTCTGAAAAATATCATCTTGCATTAATCAATTCCCTCCATTAACACTGATCCATTACTTCTATTATAAGCAAATGCATTTGTACATAGGATCTCAAAAGCGTGGTAAGGACTTGGCACAGACATGAAAACAGTCTGTCAGGAGAAAATTTTTTCACAGAGTGGTCAGGCATTGGAATGGACTGCCCAGGGAGGTGGAGGAGTCACCAACTCTGGATGTGTCTAAGAGTTGTTTGGATGTGGCACTTGGGGATATGGTTTAGGCTGAACCTTGTTAGAGTAGGGATATCAGTTGGACTTGAGGAGCCTTTCCCAACGTGAGTGTTTCTGTGATTCTGAGAAGGTGGGCATGTAGCTTGGCAGAATATAGGGGAAGAAACCCAGTCCAAATGAGGCTGCAGAGAATTCAATATGACAAACAGAATTTATCCTTCAAAGTAATCCTCGGTGGAGATGACAACAGTGCAAAACAGAAAGTAAAACAGAATTCAACTACTGAAGGTAAAACAAACATCGTCGGACCATATGCAGTGCACCATTGTCTTAAAAAAATATGATCTAGAACATAAAAATCCCTCACCTGCAGAAAGAGTTCATATATCTAGGAGATATGGGACAGAAAGCAATCAGGAAAACAAGATTGTCCTCACAACTCTACCACCACCTGCTATGTATCATAAAACAAGCCACTCAAGCTGTACCTCCATTTATGGAGCACACTGCTACAGCAAATTACCAGCTACAGAGAAACCCTGTCGAACTTGGAGAATCTCACATGGAAAGAGCTATAAAAATTCAAAATATTATGACTTATCTACTCATTAAAAGCTAAACTCACAAATATGCTTGCAACACCCAAACCAACTTTTCAGGATTTGCCCTAGTTAAGAGCTGAGTATGGAAAGAAACTGTAAAGTCAACCCTACATTATTTACCTTTAAAATCACATTCAGACAGAACCATGTACACTACACTGGGATCTAGGTCAGAAAACATCTCTGACATGCTGTTGAAGAGCTCCTCCTTATTGACACTGTAGGCTGCTTGTAACACTGATTGGTGTGGGTCCCCTTGGGATACAGCAACAGCAGTTCTGTCAGGGTTGTCATTCCTTCGAGAAGGGCTTCCACCAGTTTTCCTTTTCCGTGGCATTTTGTTTCCTAAAAATCAGCTTTTTGTTTTAGTTTGCTCACATGAGGCTGACAGCGTCAAGCTCAGAAATCACAAAAGCCCTCTTAGAAATGGGATACGCAAAACAGAAATAGCAGACCTGGAAAAAAAGAGAACAGACACATTTTAATAAAATACGCAGTTACATTTCTATGTCTCCTCTATAGATAGCTGCAAAGATTAAAAAAAAAAAAACAAAAAAACAACACATAAGCACCCAGGAAATACTTTTCTAGAAGGCTGATTTTCTTTATTTCAAATGGCTGAAAGATAAACAGCAGTCTTACTTTCCAGCTAACTAGACACTGAATGTGTGTCTGGTAGAGGAAATAAAATGATGTTCAAAAGAGAAATCCAGACAAGAAAAGGAAGCAAAGCAATCCAGACAGTTCACAAATCACAGAATGACTTTGGAAAAGACCTTTAAGATGACTGAATCCAAACATCATCTAACTCTACCAAGGCTAGTGCTAAACTGTGCCCTTCAGTACCACATCTCTGCAGCTTTTAAACATCTCCAGGGATGGGGATTCAACCACCTCCTTGGGGAGCCTGTTCCAGTGTTTGAGAACTCTTTCAGTCAAGAAGTATCTTCTAATCTCCAATTTAAGCCTCCTCTGATGCAACTTGAGGCTATTTCCTCTTGTCCTATCACTTGCCACTACAAAGAAGAGACCAACACCCACCTGACTCCAACCTCCTTTCAGGGAGTTGTTGAGTGAGAAGACAATTGGCCCCAACACTTGGGAACACCACTAGTGGCCAGCTGCCAACTGGATTTAACTCTGCTCATCACAACTCTTCAGGCTTGGCCATCTGGCCAATCTTTTACCCACATTCCATACTACTTACCCAATATTCCTCTGCTAACACCTAGTGATGAGCAGTTAACATCACAGAACATCTAAATTCTGTTAAAATTCAGAAATGTTGCTCCTCTTTTGAAAATACAATAGCCATCTTCAAATCTTCCAGAAGTCCTTCATTACTTCCCCCCACTTTTTCAAAATAAGCAGCTGGGGTTCTTCAATACTCAAGCAGTGGCACAAGTCACTCAGAGAGGTTATAGAGTCTCCAATCATGCAAATTCTCAAAACCTGACTGTCGTGGTAGGCCTAAACAGGCCTCTTGGGCTTGTACATGTCCTGGTTTGTGCAGACATGTTTTTCTGCTGTTTTGGGGAGAGAGCAACCGCGGGAAAAGGGACAAAGGACCTGGCGCCACTAAGTCTGGGGTCCGGGGCCTGTCCATCACCTGTGGTTGCTAGGGGGCACATGATTGCCTTGTGCAGGGCCCGTGATCTGCCCAAAAAAGGATAAAGCAAGCCTATGGCTTCACCCAATATGGCAAAATCTTGGGTAACTGCCATTTGATTGGCTATCTTGTGTCCAAAGGTCCAATTGATCTTTGGGCTGTGTTATAAAGGAGCAGGGAACACGGGGTGCGTGCCTTCCACCATTACAGATGCCTGCTTGCATCCTGCCTGCTGCCTCCACGCATTCGCCAGCGTGGTACCGTGAGACATCTGCCTGTAAGAGCCTGCTTCCAGAGTCAGCCAGGATCAGGTCAGAGATTGTCTCCTCTTCCCCAGTGCTCAGGAGCCTGGAGAAACTTTAAAGCCTCCGGCAACTTTCAGCCCGGCAACACGGGAAACCCCGCCACGTGCTTAGGGTATTATTTTCCTGTGATATATTTTTGTGAATAAATACCAAGCCTCTTGTAATCATTGATTGCCTTCTGCCATAAGCAGAAAGCTGCTTCTCGGGTCCATCTAGTGAACAAGCGGCGTACTGGCCGCAGGTGGTACATTGACCACAAACCTCTTTTCCAGTTTGGTTTGAGTTCTGTTAATATATATATTTAACAGTTATTTCCAGATCCTGTTATAACCTGTATATAGTTTCCTAACGTTGCAAAGAGCCTGTTACTATTGATATTATTAAATGGTGGTAGGGGGTGGTGCGAGTTCCGATTGTTTAATATTAATAAATTATATATTAATATTTTTATAATACCGTCTCGCAGTACCTAATTACCCCTCTCCGACACTGACCAAAACCAGCCCTGAACAAACTGCTTCAGGTAACCCTGGTTGAGCAGGTGGGTTGAACCAGATGACAACCAGAAGCACTTTCTAACCTCAATCTATGTAGGGTTTTTCTACTATCAAAAACATTTTAGAGCTTTATAAGCTATAAAGCAAGAAGATACTTTTGTTCACTCCCCCACTTCTGCCATAAAGCCTTTGAACATTATGGCACCTGCAATAACTGTAATTCCTTTTCTATATAAGATGAATGCAGGAAAGTGGTTGTTAATTGAAGTAGAAGCACAGAGTATGGTGTGGTCTCACTTCTTTTTTTCCTTTCAAATAACATCAAGGCTCTGTTCTGTTCAATTGATGCTGATAATAAACTAATTTATAGCTTTCACAAATAATTATTCAGGAGACAAGCAAACCTTGGTAATTCTTACAATCTGAAAACAATTGCAGCAATGAGTCACTATTTAGTGATACCCGTCACCAAGTAGGCCATAAAATAATTGTTTCTATAGAAAAATTATTTTACCAGTGCTGAATGATTCAGAATAAAATTGTTTTGGTTGGAAAAAGACTTTTAAGATTGAGTCCAGCCATGATCTAACACTACCAAGGCTGGTGCTAAACCATGTCCCTCAGCACCACATCTAGGCATCTTTCAGACACCTCCAGAAGTGGGGATTCAAACAGCTCCCTGGGGAGCCTATTCCAGCGTTTTGAGAATCTTTTCAGTGAAGACATTTTTTCTAATACCCAACCTAAACCTCCCCTGGCACACTCAAGGCCATTTTCTCTTGTTCTTTTTCATTTGTTACTGGGGAGAAGAGATCAATCCCCTATTCAGGGGCAGGGCCTCAACCACATCGCTGAGTAACCTTTTCCAGTACTTTACCATTCTCATTGTAAAGAACTTCGTCCTGCTCTAGTTTCAAGCCATTGCCCCTCACCCTGTCACTACAAGCCCTTCTAAACAGTCCTTCCCCAATCTTTCTGTAGGTCCCCTTCACATACTGAAATGTAGCTCTAAGGTGTTCCCAGAACCTTCTCTTTTGCAGACTGAACAGCCCAAACTCTTTCAGCCTATCTTCACAGAAGTGCTCCAGCCCTCTGATAATGACCATCCTTTGGACCCACTCCAGCATGTCCATGTCTCTTGTGTTGGAGGCACAAGAGCTGGACACAGTACTTCAGGTGAGGTCTCACCAGAGAGGCAGAAATCTTCACTCTCAACCTGCTGGCCACACTTCTTTTGATAAAGCCCAGGATGCAACTGCCCTTCTGGGCTGCAACAGCACACTGTTGCATTCCTAGACATACTCTTGGGCAGTATCTTCTGTTGCTAGTACCTAGCACAATAAAAATATATAAAAATAGATACTTGCACACAAAGCACACTGCACTGTAGGACATTAGAGAACACTAAGACACTCAAATAACTTTCACTTACTTTTAAGAGCATGCCCTGAATTTACAGAGGATTTTTTTCTAGGGACTTGTCTTTTCAGACAATTACTTATTTTCATAAAAAGTTTATTATGAAAGAGGAAATAATTTTTCATAACCCGATAGCCAGATTTGCAGGTTACTTATAGTAATTGGTTCTGGGTAAGGTAATATGAATCAGTATGTAGGTTGCTGTGGATGAAGGCTTTTTTTCCCCCACCCAAGATGAAAATGGAGTCGTAATAACATAGTGATTGAAAAGAGCAGGGCTGTGCTGAACATGCTGAAAGGGAATTCTAAACAATTAGCCAGAAGCTGCAATACACTCAGAGGTTTGCTCACCAGTTCTAGGTACCACTGTTCAACACACATCCAATTAGAGCAAACAGCTGTTTCATTTCAGCACTGATCAGAAACAATACTCCTGTGGCAGTCTCAACTCCACCTTTAAAAGAGCAAAACAAAATCCACAAGCACCTCCTCACTCAGTTCTTCAGAAATACATGTCTGACACTAAGGATCTCCTTCCAGAGTAATTCAACTACCACAAACATCACACACACAGAAAAATGAGCCTGTATGAAAATTACCTTGCAAATTAAACAATCTTACAAATAATAGAGATACTAAGACATCAGCATTCTTTACAAAATAAAGTAATTATCAAACCCTACAACCTAGAAGAGAAAATAGACTTCTAAGGTAAGGGTGCTTTAAAGTCATCATCTTTCTAGCTGGCCAAAATTAATTTCTGATGGTGGATTGTGAGCCTCAGGTACTGTCTGTTCCAGTACTACTACCCCTAAGGAGATGGATGAATGGATGTGGGTGGACGGATGGATCATAGCCATTCTTACAGAACAGCATCCATTGCAGGCGAGCCAGTCACTATTGCAGCAGGTAGGCACATAACCAACACAACACATTTTTCTTTGACAGATACAACGATGGTGTATAGAGAAGTGGCCAGCTTGGTATAACGAGACCTCAAGACTTAACCCCAGCATTTTACTAACAATATTCAACTTGCCTTTCCATTGAGAGGAAACCAAACTGTTTCATAATCTAATTCTAAGAATACATTTATAATTCCCTAAGGGAAAGGCAGAAAGATGACCAATGTTCCAAATAAATACAAAGTCTCTGTCAGTTATACAGAAGGTAAAAAATATGTAAGTTTTCTCCCCCCTCCATTTTATATACTCATTATAGTCTTAGGAAATTCTTCCATAAAGCATGAAGTGAATTTAAATCACCCTGTTTATTGCAAAGGAATTCCCTTCCAGACGCATGTTTTGAAAGGCTCCATTTTATTTTCATTAATAATCCACAGAATAAATTAATCCAAAATAGCATGAGTAGAATAGTCATCCTGGTCAGACTCTTCACAGTAAGGGGGAAGGAAAAAAAAGTTAAAAAAAAAAAACCAAACTTCCAGGTTTCAACACAGGTAAAGCAAACTTTAACTTAATTGTATTTTTTCCCTTTTCAAACTGTACTCTTTCTTATGACATATCTAAGGAATGCAAAACATGTAAACCATTCAAAGAAAAATCTAAATGGGAAAAAAACATCCTCAAGACCCTCCAAACCCAAAGCAGGTCTGCAGCCCTCAATACAGGAAGGACATAGACCTCATGGAGCAAGTCCAGAGGAGGGCCCCAGGGAGCTGCTGCACCTCTGCTGTGAAGACAGACTGAGGGAGCTGGGTTTGTTCAGCCTTAAGAAGAGAAGGCTCTGGGGTTCTCTACTATGAGGGTGGTGGAACACTGGAACAGGTTGCCCAGGGAGATGGTTGGGGCCTCATCCCTGGAGATATTCAAGGTCAGGCTGATCAGGGCTCTGGACAGCCTGATCTAGTTGAGGATGCCCCTGCTGACTGCAAAAGGGGGCTGGACTAGACAACCTTTGAAGGTTCCTTCCAACCCAGACCATTCTATGGTTTGTTAGGAAATAATTGCTAACGCAGACTTCTTAAGCAAGCCATCACATTGCTAATTGCTACTGCTATCAAGCAAACGTGCTGTGAAGAATTCTCCTACTGCTTTCAAGAAATTAAAGTAAAAAATATATAGCTGGTCATAAAATACATTTTCCAATACTAAGCTTAAAGGGACAAGCCATGTATACACTGAGCCTACATTAAACTTGTCCAGCCAAACGTCTTTTGTTTTCCATAGCAAAAGTCAGAGATGACCCCCTGCATCCTAAGAACAATTCAACAATATTCACAACACTCAATAATTTCTTCAACAATATAAGTTGAAGATCTTTATTTTTACAAAGGTAGCTATAAAACAGCATTAGGTACCATCTGACTGTTCTAAAATTACTAGCAAAACCTAAGTCTCAAGCTTAAGATATGCATTATGGTTTCATTTTCAGTATAAAATGAAAATGGATATGCATTTGCTGAAGAAAGATCTGATGAATAAAGCTCTGACACATCCCAAACATCTTTTACACTGGGATGTCTTCTCAGAAACTAGACACAGTAGCTTGAATTTCCAAGATACGTCAAAATTCTTAAGCGGAGTGGGATGACTGTGAGTCCTATCACAGATACACATCTCAAGTACAGGAAAAGAATCATAGAATCACCTGGGTTAGAAGTGACTTCTAAAGGTCATCTAGTCCAACCCCCCTGCCCCGAGTAATCAGGGACATCCTCATCTAGATCAGGTCTCCCAGAGCCTTTCGAGGCTCACTTTGAGTATTTCCAGGAGTGGGGCCTCAACTACCTCTCCAGGCAACCTGTTCCAGTGCTCAACGACCCTTGTTGTGTAGAAATTGTTCTTAAAATCCAATATAAATCTACTCTCCTCCAATTTCAAACCACTGCCCCTCCTATCACTGCAGGCCTTCACAAACAGTCCTTCTCCAGCCTTTCTGCAGGCCCCTTTAAGGTACCAGAGGGAAACAACAATATTCAAGAAGAGACAGAACACACAGAATAAAGGAAGAAACACAGTAAACTACTTTAACTGATTAGTTGATGCCAAAAGTATTCACAAAGTTCTTTAAATCAGAGATAATTTAAAGCAGGAAACAATCAACAGTAAACAACTTTTTTTCCATCTCATTAAAATAAGAGACCAGAAAAATATTCTAACCACAATTCAAAGTTTACTAAAAGCATTCAGCAGCACAAAACATTTCTGGTTTAACTTTCACCAAATTCAAATGAGAAACACGTTATCAGTATTACTTCTTGTTTTCCTAAGGACAAAGCAAGTCTCCAGCCTTGATAAAAATTAATATTCAACCATTATGACCAAAGCTGCCTGATTCGTATGCATTTTTTAATTTCTCTGATCAATTTAAGGAAGCTAACTTGTGTGTATTATATATATATAAAATACATACATATATATACAGACACATATATATATAAAAAGCACTTGGTTTGTGTTTTGGTTTTTTTTTTAATTATTATTTTGCCTTGATTTTAGTGTTTTAAACATTCTTTTTTTCATCTCAAACTACATAAAATATCATGCAATGTTCTTTGGAATCTAGCATTTAAAAAATACACAGCTGGAGACTGGTTAAAAAAAAAATACATCTACATTTGTAATTCAAATAAAATAGCAATAGCACAGAACTTACATTTTTAGCTTCACTGAGTTGCCCCGCAGTGAGTCCCTTGTCATTTTTCCAAAACTGATGGCACATTTAATAAAGATTTACTGTTAAAAAATGTCATGCACTCTTCTGTCAGGAAATCATACTTCCAACCACACAAATCGGATGTCAGCAGAAGCAAATGCTCCCCCCTGACAAAGAAATTATGAGAACACAAATTAGAACTGATATTTTGCTCTCAAATCACACAACTGTAAACAAAGCTTTAATATTGAGCAATACACATCATTACTTTTAGTAGATTAAGCACAAGTAACATTTTATTGACAAAGTACCCAACATGCCAAGTTGAGCTCACATGTTAAGTTTTCCTAAGGGTAATGCCTACTTGACTTCAGCTCGTAATTTCTCATATGAAAAGGCTAACTTGCATCACGTGAAGAAATAACACAATGGTAATAGAAATACTTAAGAATAAAAACAAGTTTCCTCACTTGTCATTCCACCTGGTTCTTCACCGCAGTTCTTATCCATCTTGAAGAGGTCTGCATAGCCATACCAGTCAAGAGAAGATTCGTTTCATCACGTTAGGAACTGGACAAAGCAAGCCTGGTGCATCAAAATCAAAATACATTATTTACACCACTGATCTGCACTGCCTTGCATTTCTCTTTATCAAAGTGGCTGAAAACCCCTAATCCACTGTGCACACACCAAAGATGTTAGGTCTACTCAAAGCCTGACTTAATTCTAATGTATATATTAGCTTACAGCTCACTTTCCTGACAACAGTCTTCTCTTTTCTGTCAAACTAAAATAATTTAAAAAACAACAACAAACAAAAAATTAACTAACCAAACAAATGGCCCCGTGACTATGAGCATACACACCTTAATCAGGTAAAAAAATTGGAACAGGTAATCTGTCACACTCCTAACAGGAATCTTCACAAGAGGTGGAGAAACTTGTCTCCCATTTTGCATCTAACCCCATGCTACTGCTTCAGTTCATTAAGAAAATATACAAAGCACTTCATGTAAGATGATGAGAACCCAAATTTACAAAGTCAAGGACAGGTTTCAGGCAGAGACTGCCTGTTCATCCCACTTCATAAAAAACACACCAGGAAAGGCTGAAAAGCCATTCAGTAATTTTACAGCACATTTCATCTTTGAATATAAACTCAGCCTAACAACAGAAGGAAAAGGTTGAAAGGTACATGGTAACAGTGTAATGCTACATTATTTCCACTACTCAGATTTCTGGCTTCAGAATCAGGCTCTACTAACACATGCAGTAAAACAAAAAGGTTACTTCCACATTTGTTCACATGCATTTTGAAGTCTCATAAATTAAGCAAAACAAGTATTTAAACATAAAACACAAGGGAAAAAAGCTTCCAGGTGGCTAAAATTAAGACTCAATCATTGTACTCTCTAGTTGAATTTATAAAACAAGCTCTTCTTTCTGGGCAACGTTCAGATCCACTCTCTAAAAAAAAATCAGAAGGTCAAAAAGGGAAGGGAAAAAATGAAATGGCTTCCAGTAGATTTTTCTCAATAAGCACAGAAGTAGCAAAGGAGGCAGTTTAGGAGTCTTTTGTATTCTTCCATTCTGCCAGCATTCAGCAACAGAAGAGCCTAGCTAAGCACTTTGTTATTTAATGTGAAAATCTATACCCAGCTAGAGAAAAGCAGTTCTAAAAAACACTCCAAGCATCTTTTATGCTCTTTTCCTTCTCCCAGTCAGCGTTATTCCCACTGGTTGCTCCAAGGGCTTTGGCTATCTCAACAGTTTTAACAAAGATCCTCTTTTTCACATCAAATTCTGTCAAAGTGCAAGACATACAGTGCCTCAATACACTTGCTTTATGAAATCTGCTCTGCTAGAGGAGGGGGTTCCACTTCTGTCACTTTTTAAGCCCTGTGCATGGCCCCAATGAGAGACAGATTCTGAGCACCTGCAAAAAACATAACTTGTTTTGAGTATTAAACAAACATTCTGCCCATCGGCTACACACCCTGTTCAAAAGCATAGAACAGCACAAACCCATCCCAAGTAGATGCTCAGAAAGTAAACACAAATCTCAGGAAGAGGAAAGTCCTGTTTACTAGGAAGGATGCAAAAGACCTCTCCACATGCCATGTCAAGAGGAGAAATCAACACGCAGTGGCATGTGGTGGCAAACTGGTGCCTGACAGGTGACAGAGGCTGTCAAACTGACCATCACATGGTTTCATAGAATCATAGAATATTTATGGTTGGAAAAGATCTTTAGTATCATTGAGTCTAACCATTATCTAACTCTACCCAGTCTGGTGCTGAATCATGTTCCTCAGCACTACATCTCTGCAGCTTTGAAACACTTCCAGGGATGAGGGTTCTACCACCTCCCTGGGTAGCCAGTAGTGTTTGAGAACCTCTTCAGTGAGGTTTTAACATTCAATTTGAACTTGAGGCCAATTCCTCTTGTTCCATCATTTGTTTACTAAGGAGAAGAGACCAAGAAGGATGCAAAGTTGAAGCATGTGAAATCATAGAGCCATAGAATCATCCAGGTTGGAAGAGACCTCCAAGATCATCCAGTCCAACCTCTGACCCAGCCCTAGCCAATCAACTAGATCATGGCNTCAACTAAGTGCCTTATCCAGTCTTTTCTTGAACACCTCCAGGGACCAGGACTCCCTGGGCAGCCCATTCCAATGCAAATCACTCTGTGAAGAATTTCCTCCTAGTAAGCGGCTTATACCTCCCCTAGCATAGCCTGAGATTGTGTGCCCTCCTTCTGTTGCTGATTGTCTGGGAGAAGAGATCGACCCCCACCTGGCTACGACCTCCCTTCAGGTAGTTGTAGACAGCAATGAGCCTCCTCCTCTCCAGGCTAAACAACCCCTGCTCCCTCAGCCTCTCCTCACAGGGCTGTCCTCCAGGCCCCTCACCAGCTTTATCACCCTTCTCTGGACACATCTGAAACGTCAGCATAGACTCAAATACAGACATAAAATGAAGAATCAGGTTTCCAGAAAGCACTTGCACAACAGAATGATGGAAAGATTATGACTGCTGGAGTATCAGAGTACAAGGCACGCTGAAACATAATAGAAAACACCTTCTTGAAGTCTGGCTTAACTAGTAACCTCAGGACAGTAGCAACCACATCAAGAAGCAGGTTGGAAAGAGACAGCAGTTTGTGAACTTCGGTGGTGGTCCACATACAATGAGAACCACTCCAGAACTTCACAAACAGGATCACAGTATAGTGACACATAATAGACTTGAGCAACTCACAGTGACTCAAGTTGCATCATGTAATTGCAACATAAAAAAGAAAACAAGAAACAAAATCACTGAAAGGAAGGAAGATAGGAATGAGAATAGCTTATTCATGTAAATAGTATAAACATTTTCTCAGTGAAAAAAAAAATTAATAAACATATAAAAGGTCCCAGGGTGGAAACTACATTATACAGACCTGTCAGGGCTATTATATGTACTCCAGATACTCAAATACACTTACACTGCTGAAGTCCCTAAGCCAGCTGGGCAAAGCACACACACACACACACACTCATTACACAGCTATTAGTAAGATAAAAAATATTTTCAGGTTAATATAAACTAGGGATAGATGACATCATCCTGATCTCGGTACAGTCAACACCAATGGCTGTCATTACTTACTTGACAGAGACTAAAACCTGTCATTTATCTTAAGAAAGCAGTTCACAGCAGTTTGTCCTGTTTGACTCTAAGAAATGTCAGCCAGGTCCATTCAAATCGGTTTAAACCGTGGTTTGAGCTAACAGTCAGTTTGTGAGATGGAACACAGATCAGTTACATAAAATCAACCCACCAGCAGATCAAAAATCCTCTGTGCAGTCTTGAGAAGAAACACCTGGAAAACTTAGCCTCTTCTCTAACCACAGCCAGACTGAGAAGAAAATATCAATACACAATTCAGAGAGGCAGTGGAGCTGACAGCTAATTAACGCCCCACGGATAATTTTGAAGTGGTAGAGCCTCTGCAAGAAAACAAAAGGCAGCCACTTCCTAAAACTCAAAGATTACTAATTCAGGAAATAAATTCAGGAAGTAAATTCACATGCAGAACTGGATGCAAAATAATAATTAGATTATGTCAACCTATTTAGCATAGACTATTAGCATAGTCTACAGATTAGTACACAGGTAGGAGTGCAAGGAATGAGACCATGCAACACCTCAGAGATACAATCTCCCAAAGTCCTTACTAGAAAATATTTATATATTCATTTAAGACAACATAACTCACTTTTGTAAAATGGGCAAGGTCACACCATATGCCATGAAGTGAAAGAACTCTCAAATGTATAACAGATAACTCCAAATTCACACGCGTCAGGTACGACTGTACATTCACTCTGGTACCACTAAGAACCTTGTTTCCATCTGAAATGTTTTTAATACAACAGAGGGAGAGTTATTTTTAAAAAAAAATGCATAAACAAGCCTACAAAACATACAAGGCAACTCCACAGTTAAAAACAAAACCAAAACGCCTCAGGGAAAAAGCCTATAAAGAAGAAAGGATTTTTGATGCTGTTACACGTCCTTCTGAAGCACTTCACCTAATGTATAGGAACACAAACTACCGCGACTTCAAGTGCTCCAAACGCATGACACAAGCAAGCCCTGCCCTGGTCATGGTGACTGTACCTGAATGAATCAGGGCTAAAACTCTCATAATTACAAATGTCTACCACACTTAAATTTTTCTGCCTTTATGTAGTTTGCTTCAGATTTACACCTCAACCTTTGCCTTTCCAATCTCATCCCACGACACACCAACTGAAGCTTTTATTCCAATGATGATGAAATGGATGAAAAGCAATATGATTATCTTCTTCGTTCTTTTGCTTTACCTGAAATATCAAAAATACGTTTGGAGGCTTTTTATTTAAGTTCTTTACGAATTATTCTCATATTCTCCCTACAAGGTCCTACTGAAAGACTTGAGATGCCCAGTACATTTTGTCAAGGAGCTGTATAAGCCTTTAACTGTATGACATGAACTGTTCCTAGCCATTTACAAATAAATAAAGAAATAATTGAAGTCAGGCTCCTCCAAAGCCTCAAACTGCTGACCATGTCCAAAGCACATGTGAATACTACAGCCACGTTAAGCATGCTTCAGCAGTTCTTGACTGTTCAAAACAAACAACCCCTAGAAGTACTAAAAGTCTTTTCTTTCGCACGGGGTGAATTTATCTGGAGGGCCTCTGTCCTTTGCGAGATTTTTTTAAAGTTCACGGGCACTGCGTATGGCTTGCTCGGGACAAACGGCTACAGCGTTTCCGCCAACTTGACAGCCCTGACCCTTCCAGCGCCAGCAGTCGCCACATAGGCCACAGGAGCCGGCAGGACAAGCCAGGCCCGGGTCCGGGCCCGGGCCCTTCCCAAGGCTGCGGGGGCAGGAGTCGACGTTTTTGAGAGGAAGGCCAGGAACCTCGCCGGCCGCCGAGCGCGTTTACACGGCGATTGGCAAGGAAGACCCACCGGCGGACAGGCAGCCGGCACCTGACGCTGAGGAGCGACCGTACTGTTCGCCACAACGCCGGGGACCCCGCGGCAGCCCCAGCCAGGAGGCCCACGAGGAGCCTGAGGCGGCGCAGGACAGGCCCGAGTAACGGCCTCAGCAGGGCGGCGGAGAGGCGGGCCCGCCCACCGCTAGCGACAAACGCTTCTCCAACCCCTTCCCTGCACACAGCAGCTGCTTAGCGGGGCTTGTGGGCCTCAGCCTAGCCCCCGGTTGGCTGGCGGGCGGGCCTGCCGCGCAGCACCCGCCCCGCTGCCTTCCCTCCCACCCGCAGGCAACTCCTCTCCAGTGCCACCGGGCCCGGAGGGACGCGGAGAGGGGGGAACCCTTGCACGCCGACGGAGCTCGTCCGCCTCCCCGCCCCTGGAGTGGCGAACAACGCGGATCCCCGCACCCTATCGGGAGCAGGGGGAGGGCGAGGCTCCTCCTTAGTCCCGCCGCTTCGCGCTAGACCCCGCCGGCCTTTACCTCCCGCCGCCCGGCTCGCTCGCTTCCGCCGGCGGCGGACGCAGGGACTGGGGAAGCTGCTCAGCGGCGGACGGGGAGAGGGGGCGGCTCCGGCGGAGCGTGCGCCGCGGGGACACAGTGCCGCTCTCCGTGCGGCCGGGGAAGAACAGCCCGGGAGGAGGCTCTGCTGCGCCTCCCTCCTACCGCTGTCCGCCCGGGCACCTCTACCACGCCGCGCCGGGCCTCAGTCGCCACCACCGCTTCCTGAGAGGCGTCTTGGGAGGCCGAGCCTGTGGTGGGCGGGGGCAGCGGCCGCTCCCGGCTTCGAGGGCTCCGGGAGGTTGGTGCAGACGGGGTCATTCCAGAATGAAAAGCAGGGAAAACTGACGTTTGTGGGGTACTGTCTTCTGCCAGCTGGAGTTATGGGGCGGCTGAGGGCAGCTCTCCGCTCCGGGGGCTGGCCTTCACCTCCAGTAGTTACCGATTACATTTGGCCGTCGATACAGCTTCACGTGTTCACCTTCGGTAAGGGTGACTGTGCTCTCTACCAGTATGAAAAGACAGACCTTGGCTGCAGAGGGCATGTTGCTGGATACAGGACGCGAGTTCGGCAGAGTACAGAGGTCGAGAAGAGTATTTGCCGTGTAATGACAGGTCTCACGTTTGTTACAAAAAGGATAAATGCGTTCTTTCTGTTTTACTGAGCCATTTCTAAGGTCGCAGCAGAAGAGAAAGCTGCAGTCCCTAACGATGCAGAGGATCTGCGGACTGCTGCATGTAAGCAGCAGACAGGAGACAAAGTTTCAAAGTTTTCCTAAGGAAGCTCAGGAGAGTCTAGTGGGACCTAGCGTAAGTGATTGCAGTGGAGGTTATAAACAGCAACAGGAGAACAAAGGAGTGGTTGATTAGGAGAGAGCTTCCTCATCTGCAACAAGGAACAGGCGTTTGATGGAGATGGACAATGGAGGATTCTGGGAAGATAAAAAGAGAGATATGCTCCTGAGAGACTGAGATGATGATAAGCAGCTCAGATTAAACCCGCTGTGAAGCAACACTGAAGGGGACCTGAACAAGGGGTTTTAATTCTATCAACCCAAAGGGTGCAAAGCTCTTAAACAAATCCCCTCTCAAAACAAAAACAACAGAAAGGCAAACAACAAGCAAACAAAACCTCAACAAACCAAACAAAAAGCACCACCAAAACCAAACAGCAACAAAACCACAAAAAAACCCAAAAGAAAACAAAAAACAAAACCAAAAAACAAAACCAAACAAATCAAACCCAAAAAACCCACAAAATACCAAAACCAACACTCAATGTTAGAATTTCCGGGGAAACTTTTCTATGCTTTCATAGAAGTTTGATGACCTGAGAAATTTCACAGTGAAAAAAATGAGCATCAAGATGTAACAGGAAAATTGCTGCAGAAATTACTGATTTCTAAGAACAGGACCTCATTACATTGCAGTAGGCATTCTTGTGAACTCTGTCTCCTTGCCTGCTCGAGCAAGATAACCGTCAGTTTCCACTTCCTGCATGTTCATCTGATTCCCAGAGGGAGATGGGTGCTTTCCAGTGCTCCATTGTCTTGAGATAACCTCCCTGCCATCTGTATTCGACTGCATCCCATCAGGGCACAATGCCTCTGGAGGTCTTTGACTGGAGGTATCCCACTGTGATCTTTCTAGGGAACTGAAGCCGGTGAAAGGCGAGAACCATTTCCTCCTGTGAGGGGAGTAAGGTTGTCTCCCAGCCCCAAATCACCTTGTGATTGACTCCATTTAAGGCCAAGGTGGCACCCTGAAGCCTCATTTTTCTTTCATTTTCCTAAGAGGCAAACGAGAAATGGCTTTTAGCAGATGAGTAAAAAGCTGCCTATTTAGCCCCTAATCTTAAGTGCTTTGCAAGAAAGACCAAGAAGTCACTGCCACCTTAGTGTCTCTGTCACTCTCAGTTACTCCCATTGCTGCTGCCTTCAGGGGATGGGAGACTCATCTTCTGCCACCAGGACTGATCTGTTTGCATATGAGATGTAACTTTGGGTTTAGTGCCAATAAAGACTAAGGAAGTGCGAAAGCAATGACTAATAGCTAGTTTGAAGGTGAACTAATTGTGCATGCCTAGGTCACTGTCGTTGTCTTATGAAAACTGCAGCAAAAGTGTGCTCAGAGTAATTTCTCTAGAGCTTGCAGGGAACCCAGCTCCAGAGTGCAGCCTATTTGGTAGCACAGCAACAGAAAGGCAAATAAGTTTTATATAAGGGATTGTACGTAGTTCACAACAACAAAAAAATACGTTAGACATTTCAAAATCAGTATTCAAAGCCTTTAATGTTTTAGGAATTAAAATGATTTAGGCATTAGCTAGTTGCCTGTCACTTTTGCTATTCCAGTGCTTATCTTGTCCTTGTATGGTGTGCAATCTTTAAATAAACACAGACAAACATTTACATTTCTAATGCAATAGGTCAAAGCATATACATACTGCATATACATACTCATCCACAGGATGTGCTGGTAAGTGGAAAAAAAAAAAAAGAAAGAAAGCTGTCTACTGCCAGGATTCAAAAGGAAAATCAGTAATTATTCAATACACTGATATTGTACATGCCCCAAAAAATTGGGGGAAAAGCCTTGATCAGAATTTGTGCATGCATGTGGTATCAAGCGATGGTTCCATGCCTGTGCCAGGAACTGTTTTCTTACTTCATGTGTTCAGTGTCTGGACAAGTATCAGAAAGAAAGTAATTTTTCTTTAAGGGTGTGATGCTGGTAGTGTCTTAATCATACGTTTGGAAAAATAGGTCATGCAAATTCCAGTCTAATGACTCTGTCTTTATACTTTTAAGGTTGCCAAAAAAAGAGGAAGAGAGAGGTTTCCAGCGCACTAAGTCTGATAGACTCCATTAAACTGCATTGCTAGTGGGGTGTTGCTGCTGGCTCTTGATGCATGAAACTATGTTATTCTTTGCCAGTTCTACATATTCCAGTATTTGACACCATGAAAATGCCAGACTAATTTGGGTACTGGCAGATCTGTCACTACCAGAGTTAAATCTTTAAACAGGAGGGATTTGGGTATCTTTGTAATTACAATCACTGTAACAATGGTGCTTTTAAGTATGTGTCCTTTTTTTTTTTTTTTCCCCAGTTTTCACACAACTTTCTCAACCAAAACACCAAAATCACCTAATCTGCTATTGTGTTGAGGTTTATTTTCATTCTTTTGTCTCTTCTTATGTCTATGGCTGGCTTGTTTTCACTTGGAGTGTGTTGAACATACAGCATGTAATCTGTGCTGTTTGGCTCAAGTGTTTAGTCTGCCCTTCACTGAATGCTTTAACAACAGATTTTCCATTTTAGTTTCTACAATGATGCATTCTCAAAGTAAAAATACTTTACTGTGTTCTTGTTTATGTTATAACTCACATTAAAATTGTATGATTTCCAGAGTTGGGCCCTAAAACCAAGGAAATGTCCACTCCTTTCGGTGTTTCTGATTATACACAACTTAAGTCTTCTCAGCAAATTGCACTTTCCTGTCTTCTTTGCTCAAATTATCTTTCACAAATCACAGTATGATAGGGGTTGGGAGGGATGCTCCAGAGATCATCTTGTCCAACTCCCCTGACAAATCAGGATCACATACAGAAGACCACACAGGAATGCATCCAGGTGGGTTTTGAAAGTCTACAGAGAAGCAGACTCTACAACCTCTCAGGACAGCCTGTTCCAATCCTCTGTTACACTCACATTAAAAAAAATTTTCCTCATGTTGAGGTGGAACTTCCTGTGTTCCAGTTTGTACATGCTGCCCTTCATCCTATTGCTGGGCATCATTGAAAAGAGGCTAGCCCTGTCTTCTTGATGTCCGCCCTTAAGATATCTCTGAACATTGATCAAATCCCCTCTCAGCCTTCTCTTTTCCAGACTAAACAGCCCCAGGTCTCTCAGCCTTTCCTCATAAGAAAGGTGCTCCAGTCCCCTCATCATCCTTGTCGCCCTTCATTGGACTCTCTTCAGTAGTTCCCTGTCCTTCCTGACCTGGGCGGCCCAGAACTGGACACAGTACTCCATATGAGGCCTTGCTGGGGCAGAGTAGATGGACAGGACAACCTCCCTTCACCTGCTGGTCACACTCTTCTTAATGCACCCCAGGGTACCATTGTCCTTCTTGGCTACAAGAATACATTGCTGTCTTGTGGTCAACTTACTGTCCACCAGGACTCCAAGGCTCTTCTCCGTGGAGCTGCTGTCCAGCAGATCAGCCCCTGCGTTGTACTGGTGTATGGCGTTATTCTTGCCCACGTGTAGGACTCTACATTTGTCCTTGTTGAATTTTATTTGTTTCCTCTCTGTTCAACTCTCCATCCTGTCCAGATCTCTCCAAGTGACAGCACGGCCTTCTGGTGTAACAGTTAATCTTCTCAGTTTGGTATCATCAGCAGACTTGCTGAGGGTACACTGTATCACTGTATCACTTCATCTTTCAGAGTCTGTAGTTAAAAAAGATTAGACTAAATTAGACTTGGATTTGCACTCATTTTTTTTCATTTGACGACCATTCAGGTGAGGCAAGAAAGACATTTTTAACTTTGTCAGTTTAAAAGCTTTATTTGTATTTACAGTAACGTGTTCAATATGCAATAATGAATAGTGTGGGAAAACACCTGAGTAGTTAGGGTGCTTGAAAACTTCATGCCTGGCTGCAGTAAATCTGAAATAAATTCTCTTTCCAGAAACTAAAGGTATAGCTTTTATCATTATTCTGAGTTTTTAGTTCAGACCATTAATATATAGAGTCAGAACCCCAAATTATCATGGGTTTTTCCATACTTCTGAGAGGAGAGATTAAAAGAGCCCCCAACTAGTTCCTGCAGAAAATATTTCATAAAAGTTGATTCAGTCTCTTCAGGGTATAACTTTTCCTCTTCCTAAGGAGCCTTCCACATTCTGCTGCCAGCTTTAGGTTTCATTTACCACTGGGGGAAATAAAAAGTGTTAGCTTCCCACTCACCCCCATCCTTCCCCCTGCTCTCTCCCCTTTTTCTTTCTTTTTTTTTTTTTTATTTTCTTTTTTTTTTTTTTTCTCCAGTGGATTTACCTTAATGCCGATTTAAGATGTTTAACTTGGCTTCTTGGAAAGTCTCTGTCTCCAGTTAATATTACTTTGTCCATAGCCTTGGAGTCTGCATTCCCACAAAAGATAACTCTTTCCACAGCCACAATTTGATTTCATAAGTAGACATTTAATTCCTTGAGTAAAAAAAGAAACAGAAATAAAGACGGAAAAGGATGGAAGCCATATAAAAATAAATATTTGCAGAACAAATCACATAACTGTCTCTTTTCCTCCCACCCTCTCCAGATCTAAGTCAAATGTACAGTGAACTCTGGTCTTTTATCTCCATAAAGGAATTCCACATCTGGTTTCTATCTTGGGAGTATATCGATTTTCTTTTCCATATACCCATCGATTCCATGATTAACTGTAAAAAGAGGTTAGTATCTCTGCAGTAATGTTAGTTAATTCACATAATTTTTTTCCCATTCAAAATAGTACATTTTTAGTACATCTATTAAAAATTTACACACCAAAAATGTACTACCGTATTAAAATAATGCCTTAATTCTCTTTATACAGCCTTCTACTTCAGCATTATTTTAAATGGGGAAAAAATAGTATTGAGAAGATGAAAAAAATCTAGATCACGGTGCAATTTTTGCCCCACTGAAGACAACAACAAAAATTCTGCTCTTTTCAATAGGATCATGTTTCTAGGTGAGCAGGTCACACTAATTAATTCCAGGATTAGCACTAACGAACTGAGAAATTACTTAACAAATAAGTACTTTGATTGACCTACCCATCAGTGAACCATCAGTTTATAAAGCTACTGCTGAACATTTTGTAATTCTGATGTAAAGGCATTCTAAAGCAGCACAATACTACTCTTCATTTAAAGTACCTGCACTTAATGAGACACTCCTGATATATTGCAGAACAGATATAAAATTTGCTTATAACACCTGATATACTAAACAGTGCCAGAATATATGTGCTATAAAGATGCTTGGGGTTAAATAGAGCAGATGCAGAGAGATGGTAACAATAAATGCTGCAATCCAAGAAGTAAAGAATTATACTGAAACGTATCTTCTCTGCAGGCAAAGAATGAGGTCATGCTCATATAGCTGACAGAAGCCTCACTGCTGCAAGGACTTTCTGAATTTGGAATAAGCTCACTCTTCAGTTTTGATTTGTGGTGAATCTGATTCCTCTATCAGCTGCTCTCTACCATGCTGTTTTTACCAGTCTGATACGTCAGATTCAGTTTTGATTTGTAGTGAATCTGATTCCTCTATCAGCTGCTCTCTGCCACGCTGTTGTTACCAGTCTGATATGTCAGATTTCATGGATATCGAAAATCCATCCTGATCCTTTTAAACTGCAGAAAGTAAAATCAAATTATACTTAATATCCATCCTTGGCACATGATAAAATGTAATATTCTGACTTTCATTGTAACTGTCATGTTTTTATCTGTTGAATATCACTGCCTTTACTTTTAAAAACTGCATCGATCCTACCCCATAGAAGATTTAATATCAGAGAGCTTAGAGATCAGTGATGGTTTAAGAGATGTGGTTTAAATAATATGGCTTAATGATTTAAGAATTGATTTAAGAACAAGGTTAGTGGTAAACTGTGTATCTGTATTATTATAAAAAGCTAGATTTAATTTATATCACTGCTGTAATTAGATCAAACTTGAAAAGAAAAGAAAAAAGAAAAAAGAAAAGGAAAGAAGAGAAAAGTAAAAGAAAAAAGAAAAGAAAAAAGGAAAGAAAAGAAAAAAGAAAAGAAAAGAAAAGAAAAGAAAAGAAAAGAAAAGAAAAGAAAAGAAAAGAAAAGAAAAGAAAAGAAAAGAAAAGAAAAGAAAAGAAAAGAAGAAAAGAGAAAAACTGTAACTGTTTAACCATCCTCAAAATCTCTCTTAAGTTAAAAAAAAAAAACAAAAACCCAACAACAAAACCAAACCAACCATGGGGAATCCACTTCATACATGACTTAGCTGAGAACACTTCTCGAGCAAAAGGCAACCACTGTTTAACTACCCAATGCGATACCACAGAGCAGGTTACTAGACAGCAATGTACTACTCAGTTGGAATTGTAGGAACTCTGCCAGCAGGGTGCTCTTCTCTGAACTGGAGTTTGACCAGGATGTGGAAGTTTACTTAATGGTTTTTACAAAACAATTGCATGGAGAACGTTTCCAAGAAACACTGTCATTAATGACCTCCTGTCCCAGGTTGGGAAATATAGGGTGAAAAAAATCCTCTAGGAACTAGAAAATTGTTATTCAATCCCATAATTCTACTATCTCTTTATAAACTCACGGCAAGGCCAGCTTGTTCTCCTTTCCTCCTTCTCCAGCCCTGGTCTGGCTGGAGCTGTTTTTTTATTGGGACGAACATGTAAGGAGCAGACCTATTTTGGGGCCTCCAGAGGCTTGTGTTTAGGCCTATGGATGGCAGAGGTGTTGTGGGAGGAGAACTAGAGCACTGGGGATTATAGATTTAGTTTTGGGTTGGGGGAAAAATTCAGGGGCTTTGCTATGGATTTTGTATCTGCTTTGTAATTTCTTTCTGTATTTCTCTTTCCAAATATAATTCTGTTTTCTCTCCAATTCATTTGAGAGCTTTCATTCTGTTGGCTCTTTAAAAACCATGACACCTTCATTCAGTGGTAAAGCCTGAGCTGCAAGAACAAAACTGCCTCAGGAGAGAAAAATCTCCAGGTTTTGAATCTGCAAGGTAACTTTCTTCAGGAAGTTAAGAGGACAGCCACAGCTGCAGAAGAAATTACACTGATTTTGAACTGGCTAAAATTGTTTAGGTTAAGACAGAACTAATATAATTTAAGAATTCCCAGTAAGACTTCAGTACTTTATTTTCTTGGGCAGATGAGCTTCTGGGATGTCTTGAGCCAAGTGCTTAAAACCTAATCAGACTCCTAAATGATAGCTACCAAATCTGAATCATCTTATGCTGGAGTTTGTACTCAAAAAAGAAAAAAGGGGGCAGAGACAGAATGGGAAAGATGCTGGGTTATTTTAGTTAGAAAGGTGTCATATTAAATGTGTTAGAGGGTTTAAATCATCCTATGTTCCTACCTGTTTACCTTCATTGCAATAGTATGTAAATACCACAAACCTTGCTCATATTAGGATTTAATCACATAAAGGTGTCCTGTATCATCTAAAATAACTGTTTTCCTTAGAGTAAAACAGATGCATTTCCTCAAATATATTAATTCCCAGGTTTACTTAATGGGACAAAGTCATGGTGAGAGGCAAAATTAAGCAAATGAAACTAAATCATGGATTGAAAAAAATCTATTTAACACCATAAAGAAAAGCTTTAAAAGCTATCAATTATTGTTTTCTTTAACTATGTATACTCATAGACTGGTTTGGATTGAAAGAAACTTTCAAGATCATCTAGTTCCACCTGCTACTAGACCAGGTTGCTCAAGGCACACCAGATAACCTGACTTTCAACATTTCCAGCCTTGGAGCTTCCACAGCTTCTCTGGGCAACCTGTTCCAGTGCCTCACCACCCTCATGGGGAAGAATTTCTTCCTAGTGTCTAAGCTAAATCAAGCTTCTTCTGATTTGAAGCTATTATCCCTCATCCTGTCACTCAATGCCTTTGTCAAAAGTCCCTCTCTAGCTCTACTGGAGGCCCTCAACAAATACTGGAAGGCTGCTAGGTGGTCTCTGCAGAGCCTTCTCCTCTCCAGGTTGAACAATCCCAACTCTCTCAGCTTGTCATACCCTAAAATGCTGGCTTCTTTCAGTTTATATATTTTTATAGTGGATGAAGTTTGTGATGTTAATTGATCCAATTCACCTCACTAAAACACTGGGGAACAAAAATCGTTAAGATGTCTCAGTGGTTCTAAATAAACGTTGGGATCTTTGTTTTACAGGAATTTTTGGGATGTCTATTGTTTGCAACAATTCAGTAATTTTTAGCAGTTAAAATGTTGCACCTTGCTGCAGAATGGAATTTCTTGATAGATCTCAGGTTAAGTACATGCCTGAATTTTAGGCATGTTTCAGATGAATGTCACTTGAATGAACAAATGCTTTTACCTGTCAAGACAGACTCTACTCCACTCTCTGTAAAATTAATTTACCAGAAGAGCTTGCCAATCATAAGTTTACCTCAGAGTGACTGACTTTCAATTAATATAAGATTTTAAACATATAAAAATCCATTTTATTTCTTTCCTAGAAGTTTCATAGAGGCTTTGTTTCCAAGTACAGATCCTACTACTCAGACCTGCATATTGTACAAAATTTTCTGATACTACAACTCAATGGCTTCAAAATTCTACAAATATCTTGCAGGTATTCTCTGTAGTGTTGATTTTCCTCACTCACCATTTGCTGCATAGAAGCTGGCAAGCTTCAGCTATCCTTGTGCTTGACCTGTCCTGAATGTCTTTCTTTAAATTACTCCAACTGCTAATAAAAATAAATTGGGAAACTTGTTATGGTTTAAACCCAGTAGCACTCGTTTATGAATTAAAATTCACTAACTAGTTTCTAAACGTGAATAACTTGTACGTTGCATGTCTTATGCTGAAACAAGAAGCTGAAGAGATGGAAGAAGGGACCAGGGAGTGATGTGCATTTAAGAACAGCTATATAGACTACATTTTTTAAGGAAATCCTTGGTTCATTATTTGTAATTGTCACATGATGAAATCAAATTATTTAGGTAGGAAACTAACTCCATGGCTGTTTTGTCACAGCTGAATGTGGAACAAGGTTGTCTTTTGCTTTCCTGTAAATTCTTCTTTTGTTATTGTGCATTTGGTTTGTTGTTGTTTGTTTAGGTTTGTTTGGGTTTTTTTTTTTAACCCCTTTAAAATCCACCTATCACTTTTTTAACATTTCACACTCTGTCAGTGGAAATGGGACCGTATTCTTTCCCAGTGAATAACCACAGCAACAAAGGAAACTCAAATTTAGAAAGCTGCAGGCAGCTAAGGTCCGCCTTATAGCTTCAGAGACATAAAATAACAGTCACTCCTTGTGACTCCTTGTGGTCTACACCTTCCAATTTCTATGAGGATTAGGTCTCAGACCTGCTAAATTCATGTCAATTCCAAGTCCAGACAGTGAGGGAGTCAGGTCTTAAGACAAACTCCACTCCACCCTGCTCTAGCTGATGATACTCAGATTGGTATCGGTAACCAGATATAGCTCACACACACAATTCAGGACGGAGGAGAAGTGGTGTCACTTGGACATGGGCCCAGCTGTATTAGACAACTTATTAAAAATAAACCAAAATATACCAGTGGATACAACCAGCATAAAAACATGTTTAAGCTTTCTTTAAATAGGTGATCAAGCACTGAACTCTTTCAATTATTCTTCTGTTTACATATCCCAAAATCTGGAAGAAAGAACACACTAACTTAAAAGAATATTGGAATGTGAGTAGTTTCTATTTTCTATGTAACTCTTCAATTTCTGTGCTATGATTTCTTCTGTGCAGTGGTGGTGATGATTAGCAGAACAATGTGTGCCTCAAAAGCAAGGAAGAGTTTTATCTTTACATCAGTGTTTCTTATGAGCTTGCCTATTTTCCATATATAAAAAATAAACTAGATATACTACACAGTATCAAACTGAGGAAAGTGAAAAGGTTAACTACTCAGCAGAAGAGCAAATTGCCAATTTTCCCCTCATCCATATAAGTTGGTAATTACTTTCCTCAGCAGCATTATGCATTTTGTGACTTCGATGACTCTTAGAGGCAAATATTTTGAGACTCTCTTAACTGTTGCTGGTTATACATCTACTTCTGAAATTCAGCAGTGTGATCAGCAGTGATCAAAGGCACATACCAAGTAAATCTCTCTGCGTGTTATGTTTAAATACTTCCGTAATTTAAAGTTGTTTCATTTACCTGCCAAAGCCGACACTGTAAGGTTCACCCCTTTGTGGAGAGCAGGTTGTGTCTGACTGCAGCCACTGTCACACAGAATCATAAAATCATAGTTATGGTTGGAAAAGACCTTTAAGATATTGAGTCCAAACATCTAGAACATGTATGTTCTTTCCTAGGTTCAGCAAGAAGACTTTTACTAACCATGGCAGCATCAAGACAGCCAACGGGACAGAACACAGAAACAAAAGCTCCCAATATACTTTAGTGTAGCCCTCCAATTGACCTGGAACTCCCCTTCATATGTAAATAAGGGGCAAAGGAAATCCACAATCATCTCCTTTTTAACTATGAGTTTTAATACTGTATTCTCTTTTTAAAAAATCTTCTTGCAAGTTTGCTCAGCTACTTTCATAAAAGATTATTTTTGTAGCTTCCAAATATGCAAAGTGAAAATCTCACTTGAAAGGAACTTTTACATGAAATAAATATGAACTGTAGGTGTAACTAATTTCAAGGTATATAACAGAACATTTAAGCATATTGTTCTCAGAATTTGGCTTCTCCAGTTCAGCCTGAATTTGGCAAAATTGTACTTGGTGATCACAAGTAATGGTATTTTAAATATGATTGCAATTCACTCAGTACTATTTGTTTCACCTTCTGTCTCTTCTTTCAGTTTGCTTACATCAAACTCTCTAAAGCTCAGCCAGCTGCAGATTCTCCACTATGTGTGTTCACCTTTGCTCCTCCCATTCCTCCTTTTCATTCATTCCTCTTCTTATGTTCCTATTTCTCATACCTGGCAACACGACAAGGAACAAACCTTCTAGAAAGGGCCACAGAGACAAACAGAAAAATAAAGATTTGGTAAGACAAGACTAAATATTACAGCAAAATAGCTGAAATTCAGGAAACCATAAAGCTCTTGTGGTTTTAATTGATTTTTAAAAAATTATTAATCATAGATTGTTTGCAGTTCTGTACTTTCATCATTGTTATTTCTGCCTATATGAAGCTGTTTCCTTAGAGGATTTAAGGATTTATTGCTAAATAAAGTTTTTCTCCCCTGTAAGTATCATTTTTCTGTTCTCTCCTACTATATTCAGAATCTGACAAAGTTGTCAATGGGTTTTTTTTCATATAAATTGTTTTTAGTACAAAGCTGTGTGAGAGAATGTAAGTGTTCTGAAGTAGGGATGCCAGCCTAACAGAGTGCATTCAGGCAGTGTCAAGCTAAATGATACTGAAAATGGATGCAAAAAAAGGTTCATTCAAGTTTTCTTCCCCATGTTCAGGATTAGAGGTGGCTTTTGAGCAGATCTTGAAGAACGTTTTTAAAATATTGATTAAATATTGATCAATGGCATTGCACAGGCAAAAAATGAGTACATCTTGTGACTTAAATGTTCACATGCTGGCTAAAGGTCTACATGTGCCTTTTTAATGGTCTCTGATAAAAGAAGCTTACAATTTCAGCATGCACTTCCTTGAAAATGTAAATGATAAGGTGTAAGTATGCAGTGTCTGGAAGATAAAAAGAAAGATACACTTAAAGAAGCAAGTGTTTAATGTACTCAGTACAGTGTAGTTATAGTATATTTTACAGAGTACATATGAGCTGCCTTGCCAAATTCAGTTAGGATATAAATAGTGGTATTAGATGTTGGTGAAATTTTAAGTGGATGCATATCAGTCTGCTTTACAAACAGTAATCCCTCTGCTGGCATTTAATATCATCACCTTCAGCACTCTACCATTATGGACTTATTTATATTCCATTATAGAGAATATTTGTTTAGAAACCTGGCTACTGTGAACACAGCTCTTGTGTTACCGAGCATTCATGTCTGTCAAGACTATACTTTTCTCATTTCTGTATTTGCTGTTGCCTTGTCTAGCCTACTTCTGGCTTTGTCTACTCAAGACCTGACATTCTGCCCTTTTTTAGACATCAAGTCATTGTCTGCCTTGTTAAATACCCATTTAAGTACTAGCTCAAATAATCTTAGTTACTTAGTTACTTTCCCTGCTGCTACATATCCTGAATTTTAGAAAATCTGCTTCCAGTGACACTCAGTATTCTCTGCTGCTGGATTACCATGTTGTCAGTGTGCTCTCCTGTTGGCTGGTGACCTGCATGCAAACATCCAATGTATTAACCAGAATAATAAGAACAAAATTACCAAAGCTGCACAATCCAAAGTAATTTAATGTTTTAAATTCAGATGCAAATTGTTCTTTACAAGGATTTGAGATCCCAGCTCTCATATTCCAGTTCCCAAATGGTGCAGTGGTTTTTAATGATTATCCCCTCAAGCCATTCACAGAACACATTGATTGAATCATCATTAGTCGCTTTCCCAGCAGTGTAAACCTATATGATCAATATACTTCCTGACTTTGTTCAAAGGCAAACTGTAATGATTCAATTGCTCAGAGTTATACCCAAACACTTTGGTGCCTCCCTGAGCTTGATAAATGCAACCCCCTTTGAAGCTCTGAATAGTACACCACATACCTATCCATCATCCTGAAATGACCTCATCATTACAGCACAGCTCTGAGGCTTCACATCCATTCATCAAACATCTTTCTTTGACCAGAAAGTTCAGATTCATTTGTAAAGTTCCATATAGTTATTTTTTTTTACTGTGAGCAGCAGATACTGTGTAAGAATTAGTAACAGCAGTGTCACAATCAATATTTTTCATGAAGGAGCCTCAATCAGAATGTTAGTACCACACAGGTTCTCATTTTTTAAGAAATCATGGAATGGGTTGGGTTGAAAGGAACCTTAAAGATCATCTAGTTTCAACCCCCCTGCCATGGGCAGGGACACCTTCCACTAGACCAGGTTGCTCAAGGCCCTGTCCAACCTGGCCTTGCACACTTTCAGGGAGGGGGCAGAGGGAGAGGCTCTGTTCACACTACCTTCCTTCCACTAGATAGCCACCATGAGGTAAATACATTACCAAACTTCCCATTTCCTTAGAGCAGTCCCACACACAGAGAAATACTCCAAATCTGCCTTGTTGTTTGAAATATCAAATGAACACAAAGAGCCATCCAGCAGGACTAGAGAGCTTCTTCTTCCCTTCCACTCTGCTCTAGTGAGACCACACATGGAATACTGTGTCCAGTTTTGGGCTCCCCAGTTCAAGACAGGATTCTGCTGGATAAAGTCCAACTGAGGGCTGTGAGGATGACTTGGAGGCTTGAACCTCTCTTATGAAAAAAGACTGAGAACCATGGGGCTGTTTAATCTTGAGAAGGCTGAGAGGGGATCTTATCAAAGTCTATAAATATCTGAGGGGTGGGTGTCAAGATGAAGACGCCAGGCTCTTTTAAGTGGTGCCCAGTAATAGAATAAGAGACAACAGGTACCAGCTAGAACGCAGCAGGTTCCACCTCAAAATGAGGAGACACTTCTTTACAGTAAGAATGCTGGAGGACTGGAACAGGCTCCCCAGAGAGGTTGTGGAGTCTCCTTCTCTGGAGACTTTTAAAACCCACTCTGACGTGTTCCTATGCTGTTTGCCCTAGGTGACCCTGCTTTGGCAGAGAGGTTGGTCTCTGGAGGTCTCTTCCAATCCCTAACATTCTGTGCTTCTCCTATTACAGCTATAGGTAACTATGGATTTCCTTGCAACCTGGCTGGGAAAAAAAATAATTCTGGGAAAGACCTTAACAGAAAAGCTAAGAACCTTGGAAAATGGGCTCATTTTAAGTGACTTTAGGCTGATGACATTAATAGGCTGTCACAACCACTTCTGGTGTGCAGTAAGGATTAGAGAGCCAATAAAAGGCCAATGAAAAACACAGGCTATTCTTGAATGTGCCATAAATTAAATGATTAATAAAAATTGTATATAAGTTAACTTCATGCTTAATGGTCTAACTACAGAATCTGATCATAAACTCAGTTACTTGAGGTCAAATTTATGCAATCAGAACCTATCTGACAGAAACTGGAAAAAACAGTAAAAGAGTTGATCCATTTGTGGCTTCCTTTGTAAAAGCCTGGGGGGGGGGGGGGGGGGGGGCACTGAAGTCTTCTNGGGGGGGGGGGGGGAAGCAAACCATATTTTACCTCAAGAAGTGGAAAGGTCTAACTGGAAAAATGCCTAATTTTTTGTTGTAGCAACTTAGGAATATGAATTCTGAGAAATTATTGATAGTGACAGGGAGAAAATTGAAGCTTTTGAGATGTGGAGCAAGCAAAGACTCCTGGATATCTCCTGGGCAGAAAAGATGATAAATGCTCATATTAAATACATTATTGGAGAAAAGTAGACTTGGCTGTCAGAAATGAATAGGTGAAAGTGTATGTGCTTGGGACACATCAGAAGTAGAGATAGAAATAACCTTGAGAATGTAATTATGGACTGTGAATGGTGACAAGTCATCATAATAGACAACAGTTAGAAAGGAGGTGGATAGATGGCACACAGTAGGCTGCTGTGACTTCAGTTTCTGAATGCTCAAAACCAGCAGCAGATCGCAGAGGCTTCTAAAAATCCTCCTATGAAATTACCAATATGCAGGTGCCAATAAATTGATTTTACTTCATTTGCAAGCTAAGGAAACAAGTGCAATTATTCTGTAAATGCAGCACTTTGTAATTTTTTTTCTATTTGCAACTGTACACTTTCTCACAATGGCTTAAATATATTGACAATGACAATCTTCGTCATTTCCAAACATGCTTTGATACCAAAAAAGTCTTGTGGCAAGTATAACGCAGAATAAGCACATTTTCAGACAGCACAGGAGAAAGCCCTCTTTACCAAAACCAGACCAGAGTAACATTTAGCCAGGTTATGGCTACAGATCAGTTTGAAAGGAGTAGATCATACACATAGTGTTTGTTCCTTCCAAACCAGTTCAGAACCAGTGGTGGTATATGAGAAGTCAGGAAGTTGTTGGACCGTCCTCTCTCTTCCAAGGAAGCTTTGTGTCTCTAAGTGATTGTCATCATGAGAGATGCACCCCCTAAGTCTTCCTCCATCTTCTTAATGGATTGTTAGTGAGATTATGGGAGACACACAAGTTCCTGTTTTCAGGACAAAACACATCTCTTGGTCTATTATTAGATAAGTGTAATTTCATTGCAAATGTGATGCCTTTTAGCGCTGTTTTATTATTGCAGCCCACATGGTGAAGAAACTCACCTTTCACTCAGGTGGATGCAACCACTGTTCTCAATTTACAGATGTAAACCCCATCGATTCTTTTATGAAAATAGGGAGCTAAAACAATTAGGTGCTGTTATCAAGCTAGGTTAAACTGCAAAGTTTAATTAGAAACCACGAGGATATCTCTGAAGACCCAGTGCAGCAAACTTCAGAGGTGATAATTCGAACTGGAGGAGCTGCCTGCAACTGCTTCTGAGAAAGAATCAACACGTGGACAAACAGGAAAGATTACTGGGAACAAGGACAAGAGAACACGAGAATGTTTCTGTGCAAAACTGAGAAAAAAAAAATTCTGGGGGTTGATGTTTACTGAGTTCAGAGGAACTGGTGTATTGTAGGAAACAAAATGCGTGTAATTTTTAAAATAAATAGGCCTTCATAAAGAGGAAAAAGAACATAATTCATGATTTGGAAGCAACCTGCTAGATGGCAAAATCTGGCTAAATGTTAAGAGCTGAAAACAAGCAATTAAGCTCCCCCCTTGACCTATTTGACTGTGACTTAAAAGATGTTATAGTGAAGGACCACACTCTACCACCTGGTTCTGCAAGGCAGGAGCTTTCAAGAGCATTGCTATTATTAGGAAGACGAGTGCTTTCCTAACCCACCAGATAGGATTTCTTACTTGTCTGACCAGCTGACTGACAAGATATGTCTTATTCTGCTGTCCATTTACACACTGTTGTGTCTTGATAGCACTATTTACTTCTTGATCATTATTACTCTCCATGCTTACTGTACTAACAAAGACCTGAGGACAACCATTAAGCTGTTCCTGGAAACATGTGTACACAGCTTAATTTAATCAACATGAATTAAAGGATTTTCTGTGCTTAAAGTAATCACTCCATGCTCTATTCTGTTTCACCTGGAAGTTCATTTTGTTCTGAAAACCTTGTGTTGTGTTATTTCCCCTACTAGTAAAAACATACTGTCATTTTCTTGGTACTTTCCTCTAACCTCTCCAGAGAAGGGACTCCACAAATCTATCCAGCATCCTTTATTTCGGTCTGCTCTTAAATGACATTTGCAGTGGTAGTCTAAAATATATTAATAAACAAACAGACTGTTTATTTACAAACAAACAGATTCCAGTGAAATTAATGGTAGTAAATGTCAACAGATCCAAACACAAATTTGTTCAGGTAGGGACTCAATAGAGTCTAGGTAAAAAATAAAGGACTGAGTCTTATTATTAGATAGAGCCATCCATTAAAACACAAGGGATCATGTGAACCTGGCTACAGCTGTACAAGAAGCAGAGTCCAAGTCAGATCTGTGGCTGAAATTAGAAGGGTGAAGGTCAAGCAAGCAAAGGCAACAAACCAGACACTAGCTGTAATCATATCTGCAAGCTGAATTCTGGATTATTCAGATAAAGAGTACAACAGGTTATATTATCTGAAGCTTTTATGTTTGCACATTCTGAAAATGCCATGCATATATTCAAGCTAATTGGCAGTTAAGTGTTCATTCATACCTCCCTTAATTGGGGGTGGTATCAGAACCAAGTTTTGTTTTAGCCCTTTAGAATTTCAGATGGTGCAGAAGTAGGAATCCAGCTTCTTTTCTAAGATGGACCATTGCCTAATCATCTCATGATTACAGAATTTGCACCTACTGCTCTCTCAACCACTTTGCTGATCATCATTTTTCTGTGACTCATTCAAGACACCACGTATCTGTCTAACAGCTTCTTAACTAATGGCTACCCTGCACTTACATTTAATGGCTGAGGACTCCCAAGATGTTGATGCTAAAGGGTGGTCAGAGTTTTCATACTACTAACCAAATCTACTGTGAACCTCTCCTAGATACTCAACTTTCTAGTGAGGCATTTGAAAACTATTTCTGTGTTATACTACAGATAGGAAATTCTGAGAATTAAAAAATCTTCAAACATTACTCCATAGTAAGTGCTAATTTCACTATCTGAAGTCTGCAAGAAGACAGATCTTGGTCCACAACCAAGAGTACTCAATCCTGTGTAGGGTTTCACAAACAACTTGCTCAAGATAAAATTTTAACTAAATGACCAAACTTTCCCTGGCACATTCAAGTGAAACCTCTGAACACATCTAACTATATGCTGTTTTCAGTGTAAATATGCCTTAGAATGTCCTTAACTTAGACTAAAAATCGGTTGTGGGAGAGCAGCCCTCTACTTTTTAATTCTTACTCCTACTTCATGACCTGTTGTATAAAAATTTCCAGGACAAGATGGTATCAGTTTGTGAAAATCTTGTGACAAGAAGAAAACGTTATGTCACCATGGGTCACATTAATGATATACATCAAATACTGTTTTTCAGTAACAACACTTGAAAATAAACATTTTAAAAAATGACAGAAAAAAAAAAGTTCTGAGACTTATATTTCTGGAATATCATATCAATCATATGTTGATTCTGCTGAAAGAAAAACCTGCCTAACATTGTTCCTAGTTTTATCCTTGGGTCACAAAAAAAACTTAAGCAAAGTTCACTTTAAATTTATTTCTTGCATAATTTTTATCAACTGTCTCTTTTTATTTAATTTGAAGGAAGCTAATACAAGTTTTTCATATATATATATATGTTAGCTATAGAACAATCTTGGGACTTTTTAGTCTGGAGAGAAGACTGAGAGGGGATCTTATAAATGTATATAAATATCTGAGGGCTGGGTGTCAAGAAGGGACAGCCTTTTCTCACTTGCACCCTGTGATAGGACAAGGGGCAATGTATGTAAACTACAGCACAGGAAGTTCCACCTCAACATGAGGAAGAACTTTACTGTAAGGGTCGCAGAGCACTGGAACAGGCTCCCTGGAGAGGTTGTGGAGTCTCCTTCTCTGGAGACTTTCAAGACCTGTCTGGATGCGTTCCTGTGCAACCTGCAATAGATTCTATGATCCTGCTCTGGCAGGGGGGTTGTACTCGCCGATCTATGGAGGTCTCTTTCAATCCCTAACATCCTGTGATCTTATAATCTTCTCAGATTTGTTTCTGATTTAATACAAGTGTATTAAAAATAAAGAATTTATACCAAATTAATTGTTTATATTAGTAATTTGATTTGGGAAGCTAAGTACCTAATGTAACAAATGTAGGGATAAAACCACCAGAATTGTTGCAAGTGTAATAGTTTTGACAGTACATATTATGTAATTGACAACAAACAAGACAGCTAGTCTGAGTACTTCACCTCCAAGGCAAATCTAAATGGCTAGTGAAGTTTGGATTAGGAGAAAGATTAAATGCTTGGTGTTGGGTTTATTTGTTTATTAAATCAATAGAACCTTGTTAAAATGGAATCATGTATCACACTCTTACGGTCACCTGTCCATTCTGAGTGCCTCAATCCATCAATCATTAAGTCTGGAGAGAATAATTTTGTTTAAGCTTGGACACACAGCCAGGTTTAAACACCTTGTCTGGTAGCATCATTCTAGATTTCTAAATCAGTGTCTGAGATCTCCAAAGGGCTCCTAGCAACTCTCAGTCCTGTAAGCCACCTGAGGTAGTTTGAATGGATATTCAAGACATGAACTCCTCTAGGAAAACTCTGCTAGTAGAGAAGGAACACAGGTGTAGGAGAGCAATTTCCTTCCCACATGCTATTACACTAGAAGTACTTGGAAGCTCCTCAGTCTTTCCATGTATTCCTCCCACACCTTGTAAATCTGGAATTTGACATACTTCACCATAATCTTACTTAGCCCTTTTCCATCCCCTCACCTTCTGCTGTGCCCGGCAAGGGCCCTGTCACACATCTGCAGCTCCTGCAGAGAAATCCATTCTTCCATGCAGGCTGATCCTAGCTCCAATCTTTAATTTGCTCTGTAGAAAATTCATTAGAGACTTTAAAAGCTGAGAAGAATGACACTTTTAGCTGGTTTGAGTAAGAAAGAACAGTCATCTGAAGCCCCTAAATTAGTCTTTATCAGTTAAAAGTCACCTTTCAGTAGTCACACACATACAATCACAGAGTCACTGAGGTTGGAAAAGACCTCTAAGATCATTCAAGTCCAATCACAGAAGGTTAGGGGCTGGAAGTGCCAGTCCAACTCCACTGCCAGAGCAGGATCACCTATACCAGATCATACAGGAATGCATCCAGTAAGGTCTTGAATATGTCCAGAGAGGGAGACTCCACAACCCCCCACCCCGGGCAGCCTGTTCCAGTGTTCTCTCACCCTCACAGGGAAAAAATTCCTCCTCATGATTACACAGAATTTCCTGTGCCTCAACTTCCACCCATGACTCCTTGTCCTGTCATTGGGCATCACCAAGCAAAGCCTGCCTCCATCTTCTTGGCACTCACCCTTTACATATTGATAAACATGAACGAGGTCACCTCTCAGTCTCCTCTTCTCCAGGCCACAGAGGCCCAGCTCCCTCAGTCTCACCTCAGGTGAGAGATGTTCCATTCCATCATCTCTGTGGCTCTGTGCTGGACTCTATCAGTTCTACGCCATTCTTGAACTTGGGGGCCCCCAGAAATTGGGGGACACAGTACTAAAGATGTGGCCTCACCAGGGCAGAGTAGAGTGGGAGGAGAACCTCTCTCAACCTACTAGCCACACCCCTTTTTAATACACCCCAGTGTCAATCCAACACCACCATGCACACTAAACCACCTCAAAATGCCATGTCTATGCATATTCTGAGCACCTGCAGGGATGGTGACCACCACTTCCCTGGGCATCTCATTCCAATGAGTCAGTAAAGAAATTTTTCCCAATATCCAATCTAAACCTCCCCTGGCACAATTTGAGGGCATTTCCTCTCCTTCCATCATTGGTACTAGAAAGAAGAGACTGACACCTACCTGAGGGAGGGTGGGTGAAAGAAGGCTACAACCTCCTTTCAAAGACTTGTAGAGAGTAAGGTTTCCCCTCTGCCTCCTCCAGACTAAACTACCTCAGTTCCCTCAGTCGCCCCAAGCAGGCCATGCGGAAAGCACTTTACGGCCCAGCCACCTACATAGTTCAGGCATGCAGAGCACATATTGTAGCTCCGCAACACACAGATAAATATCCCACTTCACTACTGACTTTCCAGACATACCCTATCTCTTGGAAATATGAAAGAATATTAAATTACAAAGACATTTTGCATGGAAAGATTTCCTGAGTTGGCTGGCAAAGGCTCCTTCAGTCTGCATATTCAAGTTTCTCCTGAAGATTTATAACTAAATTAATGTTTGAAATACTCATCTGCTAACCACGAGGAAGAAAAATGTAGCCGTCGATATGTGGATGCTGCTCTTCCCCCATCTGCTTGAAGAAGGGCTATTACTCCTACCTGCCAGTGTCACCTCAAACACTGTTGCCCCTCATTTTCTTACTTAACGCGCCGCCTAGGCCTCGTCACCCGTACCAGGTGCCTGAGGGACCAGTCAGACAAACCCACACAGCCATGAGCACCCCGAGTCGGGGAAGAAACACAAGCATGTCCCTCCTTCCCCTCCCGCACGCGGCCCTGCCGCCCTGCCCAGCAACCCTGGCAGCCGACCCCTGCCGCCACGGCTTCGGCCTCGGAGCTGGCCCTTGCATCCCCGTCGTCCAAGAGAACCCCGCGGGGCCGAGTCCGGCCCTCAGGTCGCGGCCCGGCCGGCCCAGCCCGTCTGCTCCCTGGGTTTTGGCGCCAAGCGAGAGGCAGCGCTGCTGCGGCCGTTCCCGGTACTGCCCGGCGCCACCGCCCTCCACAGGGCTCGGCAAGCTACGAGACTTACTGGCTGCCCTCACCCTTGCCTCGGGGCTGGGGGGATCCTGGCTGGGCGGCGCTGCGGGCCAGGCCCCAGGCCCGAGGGCGGGCAGGGGGAGGGGGGCGGCGCGAAGCCTCCTCCCGGGCTGTTCTTCCCCGGCCGGACGGAGAGCGGCACTGTGTCCCCGCGGCGCACGCTCCGCCGGAGCCTCCCCCTCTCCCCAGCCGCCGGCGCTGGTGCTGCCGCCACCGAGCAGCCTCCCCCTCCCCCCANCCTCTCCTGTTGGTTTCTCTGCCTCTTGATAGTTTTGAGGCCTAACTGTTTAGGCCTCGTCTCCCGGCTCCGGGGCCGGTGTACCGGCTCCGAAGCCCTACCTAGGGGCCGGGAATTTCACCTCTCTGGTTGTAACGAGATTTCGGCCTCGAGACATCCTTCGATCGAGCCCAAAATTTCATTGTAAAATCGCTGGCTCCGAACTAACAGTGTTGGGCTGGAGCAGCCCCGCAATGAAAGGAGGCGCCGGAGGGGAATGGAGGGGCCGGAGTTGTGGGGAGCGGCGGCGGTGCCGGGCCAGACTTCGCTCCGGCGCCGCGCGGGGCGGGGAGATGCTGCGGGGGCAGCGGCGAGAGGCGCAACCGGCGGGGTGATAACCGGGGCCTTCTGCGAATTGAGGGTGAGAAATGGAAAAAGAGGGTTAGAAAGTCATTTCCATTCTGTTGAACTTTTGTTTTCTGACCGATAGAGGCCGGTAGAGGATTGTGGAGAAGGAAAGTTTATAACCAGCGGCACCAGGATGGACTTCCCTGCTACCCAACCAAAACCTGCTGCCGATGGTAAAATCATCTACTATCCTCCCGGAGTGAAGGAGATTACGGACAAAATTACCAACGATGAAGTGGTTAAACGGTTAAAGGTGAGCAATTCCGATCACCACCCCCTTCCTTGCAACTTTGCTTCTTAATATAAACATTTCATCACTGGAAAGAACTGCCAGAGTTTCCTTGTCATAGCCGAAATGTCTCCTGCTCGCCTGCAGACCTTTGTGGGAATACTACTTCCTTGCTTTTCCTTGAAAGAGGAGGAGTTATTTCTGTAATTTGTGACTGTACTCTTGTGCATTCTCATGAAGCCAGAGTTGATACTTTAAACTGCTAATCTCTGTGTGAAATACATCCACAGTTTTGGGAAGAGGTCTGAAGTAGAATCATAAGTAATAATTACCGGAGATGCTACTGAAAATTTTTGTTGGTAAGCTATAAGGTTTCAATGAACTCCAACACTGCAAACAAGCATAGCTGAGAAGGATAAGCAAGTAAACCTAGTTAAGGTTGTTCTTGACTCAAAAGATACAAACAGTGAAGATGAATTTTTGGAGTTTCTAAACAGAATTTTGAAACTGTTGCATATGTAAAAACCTGTCTCAGATTTTGCAATTTGATATAATATATGCAGTTTCTTATTTNAAGCCTCCTCCCGGGCTGTTCTTCCCCGGCCGGACGGAGAGCGGCACTGTGTCCCCGCGGCGCACGCTCCGCCGGAGCCTCCCCCTCTCCCCAGCCGCCGGCGCTGGTGCTGCCGCCACCGAGCAGCCTCCCCCTCCCCCCACCCCTTCCCGAGCAGGAGCCGCCGCCGCACCGCGGAGCAGGGAGGCGGCGGGAGCAACCAGGGCAGCGGCCGGCGGTGGAGCGCTGAGGACCACCCGGCACGGAGCCTACTCAATGCTGCACCTTCCGGAGCTGCATGAGGTAAAGGCGGCTCCGGGTCCCGCTTCCCTCCGTCCCTGCTTCCCCCCCCCCCCGCCTCCTCCCCGTCGCCCGCGGTCGGCGGGGGTGTGTTCGCGGAGCCGAGTGGTGGTGGGGGGCTCTTTGTGGGCCAGGCCGGGTGCGAGGTGATGGGGCGAGGAGGGGCTGCGGGAAGAGGGGCTGAGGAGGCATGAAGTTGCGGGAACAAATGGAAAGTGGAGAGTGGCCTGGCCCCCTCCCGGGGAGGGCTCCCGCCACCGTGGGGGGNAAGGTGAGCAATTCCGATCACCACCCCCTTCCTTGCAACTTTGCTTCTTAATATAAACATTTCATCACTGGAAAGAACTGCCAGAGTTTCCTTGTCATAGCCGAAATGTCTCCTGCTCGCCTGCAGACCTTTGTGGGAATACTACTTCCTTGCTTTTCCTTGAAAGAGGAGGAGTTATTTCTGTAATTTGTGACTGTACTCTTGTGCATTCTCATGAAGCCAGAGTTGATACTTTAAACTGCTAATCTCTGTGTGAAATACATCCACAGTTTTGGGAAGAGGTCTGAAGTAGAATCATAAGTAATAATTACCGGAGATGCTACTGAAAATTTTTGTTGGTAAGCTATAAGGTTTCAATGAACTCCAACACTGCAAACAAGCATAGCTGAGAAGGATAAGCAAGTAAACCTAGTTAAGGTTGTTCTTGACTCAAAAGATACAAACAGTGAAGATGAATTTTTGGAGTTTCTAAACAGAATTTTGAAACTGTTGCATATGTAAAAACCTGTCTCAGATTTTGCAATTTGATATAATATATGCAGTTTCTTATTTAGTATAAATGGTCCTTGGCAGAGTTGCAAAATTTTCATAAGTAAGAGGGAGTATTACCAAAAAAATGTTCTCTGCTTACTTGACAGCATCTTAGGGGACTGTGAGGCTTATCTCTGTTTTTTTTTTTCTTTAATTCCTTTTTCCACTGGAAGCATGAAATACTGCTGCGATACAGGAGTATTATTTCCTAATTCTATGCTGAAAAGGGAGAATAAAGTTGAGCATTGATCAAATATTGGCACAACTCGTTTGTTAGCACCATGGTCTTTGGACCAGAAAGTTGTCGTAACCTAGGATTTGGTCTCATGCCCAGGGTGGAGATGTAGTAATAGTACTTTTAATCTCTAAAAAGATTCTTTCATCTGATGATCTGCTTCTCATCACAGCAGTGACCCCATAAAAGATTGAAAAATAGAAATCATGGTCAGTTAGTACATTGAAAAATCTCTTACCTGTAGATGTGGAGAAAATCTGGGGTTTGTGCTTTACTTTCAAAGCAGCAAGGCACGTGTCAGTTGTTTCTCTGAAAACAAACCCTGATGTCCAATGACAGTTTTGAAAATCAGTTGAATGGAAAAATCCAGCCTAGTATTTCCAAAAATTCCAGTGAAACATCTCTAGTTACAGGAGAAGATCCTAGAGTTTTGATTGTTTGGGCAGAGACATTGAGTCAGAGTTTGCATGGAGAGAGTTAGAGTGCAGTTTGGAGATGTATGTTGAAATAGGTGTTTTATTTGGTTGTAGTTGGAGAACTTGCAGTGGTGGACTGTGCCACTCCTAGGTGACTGGAATAGTGGAATTTCAAAGTAATGCATGTATGTTTTGTGGAATTCACTGTTGTGTGTTGGGCATAATTTTCTGGCTAAGAACAAGGAGAATTTTTTCCGTCATTTTTTAATGCATTTTTTTAATGACCTCTTGAGACTGATGAGAACATACACTTTTCTAGTAGACCTACCATCACTGCAACAACAGAGGAAGATTTTTTTATCTTACTGGTACTGCTTAATGTAAGTTTGAGAATTGGTTTTGATCAGCTGTTTGGTTTACTGAAATATTAAGAAAACCAGAAGTGCTATATGCTTTAGAACTCAACCAACAACTATTTTTTGTGTATGTTTTTTATAGACACATCTGGTTTTTATTGATAAAATCCATGCTTCCTTATATCAGTTTGGTTTATAAAAACAAATCCATTTTGCCATGTGAAATATTAAAATGATGGCAGTGCTTGGGATGGAAACACTCGTGAAAGAGTTTTGTTCAGTTAAAAGATAACTTTCCACAACTTTATGTATGACTTAATGGTAAAAGTCAGCTTTAGTAGAATGTACAAATTCAGGCATGAATCAGTCCTTGAAACTGTAGGACTTCTGACACCTTTTTGGCTGTGTGTGAGCTAAAGGTGCTCTGTGTATTGCTGAGAAGATGCACGTGTAACTTGATGTTCTGGCCACCAGGCTTTGTGTCAGTGACTGCACATTTTTGTTCTTCTAGCTTATTGGAGTCATGGTCAAATTAATTGTTTACAAATTTGTGTCTTTATTAGCAACTTTTCTGATATCACATCTGTGTTTTTGTGTCCAGACCTCTTCTCCTAACGAAGGCTTTTCTTATTATTAGAACTTGAGACGTTCTGGGCACCTGTCCCAGAGTGCCTGAGCAGCAGCTTTTGTGCCAAGGACTATTATAAAGAATGTTTTTCTATCCTTTCCCTCCTCCTGCTTGGGGTTGTGGGTAATAAAATGTAGGGCACATTCTTTTACAGTGTTTTGATGTATCTGTATGATTACATTAGCACTGTCCTGAAAATGGAAGTACTGAGTTTTAAAATTGACATGTACCTTCTGAGTGGTGTAGGAAGGAAAGCCTCTGGATTGTGTATGTATGATGAATAAAACACTAGTTAAGGTGCTTAATGGAGTCAGAGGTGGTTTCTGGTGTGTTAGATTACATTGATGGGTGAGTGTCTTCTTAGAGTGGGACAGCATGCGATGTGTAATTTCAGCTATTGAAGAAGTGACTTTAACTGTGGTGTGCTGTGGCTGAGGACAAGTGTCCAGTTAATAGGCACAGTTAAGCTTAACCAAACTAGACAGATAGCATGTAGCAGAGAGTTGAGTCTTACTGTACTTTGATAGCCTACAAATAAAAAATTAATTCTGTTAATATATCTCTATACTGTGCATCTGTTCAAGTTATAGAGCAATTGGTTTCAGGGCTGTAAGTCAGATGTTTGTCAGTTTAGTAGGGCTTGTTGGGAGAGCTGGTAACTTCTGTTTAACCAAGTGATAGAAGTGGAAAAACAACAAACAATTCTGAGGCACCCAACTTGTCCTTTCAGTTCCAAAATTGAGCCAGCAACTAAATAAAAGTTGAGAACAGTTGCACTGCTAGTATTATATTTTCCTGAAAGACAGTTGACATTGCTTTTTAACTGATAGTATTTTACTGCCTTATTGAACTCCAGACTTCTATATTGTTGTCAGTGAACTACTAAATTTCAGATAAAACTTTATTTGGTTACAAGAAGATTTTAATGTCATTTACGTAAAACCTTGTGATCGTTGTTCATAAAATTGTGTGTACTTAATTATCAGATATTCTAAAAATAGCCCTATGAATCCAAAATGCAGAGACTGACTTTCTCAGATTGACTGAAGCAGCACTTTTGTAGGCAGAACCAGAACTGCCACTGAAAGAAGAGGCTCTATCTGCTGCGTGTCCCAACCTCTGTTCTGTACCCTGTCAACAAGCATTTCGTTTTACTGTGTGCCAGACGGATGGGTGAAAAAATCTGGGTTAAAACTTAGGAGAGTGAAAAAAACAAACCCAAGCCTGTGTTCGTTTTAGCCAGAATCATTATCTTGCCTGATTTACTGTGAAATCTCACAAATACTTGTGCTGGTGTGTAGGGGAAAAAGCAACTTCTTTCTGTGGCAGTTCTGAGGTTCCTAGAGGAACTTCAGAGTCGATTCAGATGTGGAAGTTGGAAAATGTTATATTTTGAGAACAAGATGAAGACTTTCGCATTGTTTATGCAAAAGCCTAGTAGATTATTTTTGTAGGTAAAAGAAATGCTACATGATGAGGAGTTCACATATAGCTCAGTGCAGTTTGGTAAAGTGTACAAGAACTTTGTAGGCATAAAAGAAAACATTTATAGTGCAGCACTTTCTTTGACCTATAGATAACAACGTAAGCAACACTCATCCATAGTATATGTTAAAAATGCATTTAACCATATTTTAAAGGTACAGGAGTTTCTGAAACAAGTAAAAGGAGTAACGTACTGCATAGAGTTTTTTAACAAAGGTTTAAGGCAGTGTAAAAACCTGGTTTTGTAAAATTAAGATGTTTATAAGTTAGAATGTATAGAGGATACTTGTAGTTTTACAAAGCTGAGGTTAGGATTCTCTTTCCTGATTGTTTGGTTTTTGTTGTTTTTCTTTTAAGGAGTGATTTTTTTCCTTTTGTTTTTCTATCAGTCTTGTTGCTTTTCCCATGATGGGAAAAGTTCTCTCTCTGCTACCCCACCCCAAGGCCTAGCTTGAGATCATCTAGAGAGGTTAGCACTCCTTATGTGCCTTGAAATCTTCCTTATCTTGTCCCATGGCATTTCTTTGTTATCTGATATGTATTTGTGCCAGAGTGAAACAAGCATTCCCTCTCCGTCTTTCCATTGTCTTTCTGCATGTTTCTCTGGTTATTAGATGTTGACCTCTTTGTAGTTGGGCCTGTTGTGTCCTTATCTCTGGAAGATTATCCTTTTATCACTAGAAACAGTTAATGGTAGTAATTTCTCATATTATGCACAAGTGTTTTTTTTAGGCATCTGTTACCTAATAGTAAAATGGATCAAGGTTGGTTTTTTGCTATTTAAATGTTTTGGAGTAGGCTGAAGTTATGTGAGAGGGAGGGAAAAAATGCTTCTCTTTTTTTTTTTTTTTCACATTAATGGCCACTCTCTAAGACACTAGCTAGATCACAGAACCACAGAATGTCAGGGGCTGGGAGGGGCCATGAAAGATCATCTAGTCCAACCCCCCTGCCAGAGCAGGATCACCTATACCAGATTACACAGGAAGGCATCCAGGTGGGTCTTGAATCTCTCCAGAGAGGGAGACTCCACAACCCCCTGATTTGGTTGGGGCAATTAATTGGGCCCAGGCAGGAATTACAAAAAGTAGTTATTTTTATTTTCCCGAAAGCCTGCCCCCGAACTATGTACAAAACTAGTTGAATTTTATTTACAGGTTCTAATTTGGTCAGGAATCTTCATAAGGATGCTTACAGACAATTTTAGTAATTTAGGAAAGTCAGAAAATGGAAAAGGCTAAGCTACAAGATAGCTTTACCTCACTTAAAAATCAGGCTGAGCAGAGAGCCTAGGGAAAGGCTGATTTACTCATGAAGTTGGAGTAGGAATTTAGAGATGATCCATGCTGGAACTTTTCTGTGGTGGCCTCTGAAGCTATAATGCAGTTGTGGATCCATGTGGCAAAGTCTGATGCGAATAAAACCCGCCAAAATCGAAAGTGTCTGTGGACACAGCTTCCACGAGGCAGATCTTGTGGAGTGACCCTGCCTTAGCAGTGCAGGGAAAAGGCTGTACTGCTGGTGTGTTCCTTACGAACAGCAGTAGTTTACGGCAGAGGCTGGGTCCTTCCAGCAGGAAGCCAGGAGACAGTGGTCCAAGGAGAAGCCAGGTCCGAGTGCCGCAGGTGACCCTCTTGAATGGAACCTAACGGACTTGCCAGGCTTGTAGGCTTCCGGAGAGAACTGCACAAAATGGCGAGAAAGCAAGGACTGCGTGTGCTTTCTTATCGCTCTCATTTTAAAATCTTCCCAGACATTGTGTCCAATGCCATACATATACTGGCCGTGAAGAATCCAGCCAATCACAAGCCCAGATTCTAGCATGGGCTTTCCCACCAGAGTACAGCCTTTTGCTGTTCCCTGTTCAAGTCCGCAGGGCTGGGGGAAAGCAATTTTACACCTTCGCCTTCCCCCAATCAAATATCTGGAGACAGAGGTGCAGGAAGCAAGTTCGGAGTGCCTTGCCACACCCCCCTGGGCAGCCTGTTCCAGTGTTCTGTCACCCTCACAGGGAAAAAAATCCTCCTCATGTTTATACGAAACTTCCTATGCTTCAACTTCCACCCACTGCCCCTTGTTCTGTCATCAGGCATCACCAAGCAGAGCCTGGCTCCATGCTTTTGGCACTCACCCTTTATGTGTTTATAAACATGAGTGAGGTCACCTCTCAGTCTCTTCTCCAAGCTAAAGAGCCCCAGCTCCCTTAGTCTCCCCTCGTAAGGGAGATGTTCCATACCCTTCATCTTTGTGGTTCTGCACTGGACTCTCAACAAGTTCTATGCCCATCTTGAACTGGGGAGCCCAGAACTGGACACAGTACTCCAGATGTGGCCTTACCAGGGCAGAGCAGAGGAGGAGGAGAACCTCTCTTGACCAACTAACCACAGCCCTTTTAATACACTCCAGAATGGCATTGGCCTTCCTGGCCACAAGAGCACACTGCTGGCTCATGGTCAACCTCCCATCCACTAGCACCCCTAGGTCCTCAGGTCCTTTTTGCCCTTCACTGCCTTCCAACAGGTCTGTCCCCAACCTATACTGATGCCTGGGATAGTTCTTTCCCAGGTGCAAGACTCTACACTTGCCCTTGTTATGAAAAAAATAGGACCTTTAGATCTGATTTGACTATGGTTACTTTTTTACTTAAAAATAACATATATATGAGAGTATCATCTGGGAGAAGAAAATGTATTTTCTATTGTGACATACACTACAATTTGCTATGTTTGAAGGGAAATGTTTGCATATTAAGTAGGTTGGAATGATTAATAAACACTTTGCTGTCAAGACTGACATGGGTATTTTCATGGCTTATACATCTGACTTGAATGTATTTACATGCTTGTATTTTAAGAATTTTAGGTAGTTTTGTGTACGTCATATAGCCAGGTTGCAGAAATGAGCCACAGTTAATTATTTGAACAATTAAAAATTTTCTATTAATTGTATTTAACTGCAGACTACAGTTGGCAGTGTTCTTGAGCTGCTACTGGCCATATAAACCTAAAGCCAAATTTCTAATTTGGTTTTGCTCATAGTTTAGTCTTTTTAATTAGTTTGACTCTAGTAACAATCAAGTTTTTCATTAACTAGGACAGGCCACTAGTATGAGAAAAAGAAATCTCTCTTTTTTTTTTTTTTTTTGGGGGGGGGTGTGCGTTTTTTGTGGGTTTGGTTTTTTTTTTTTGTGTGTGGGTTTTTTGTTTTTGTTTTCTCAATGAATTATTAGCTGTTTGCTTTGTAAATGTCCTAATTTTGTCAGTCCTTAGAAAAATAGACAATGTAGACTCAACCAAGTTTACCTTGATGTTGATGAACTTCACATTGCAAGAGACCCTATGGTTTTGTATCTGACAGTTTTCTTTTGTCACAAGTACATCAGTAATTAATGCCAATTTCACATGTACAATATTATTCAAATGTTTTCCCAGTAGCAATAAGATAAATGTATTATGGGGGAAAAAAAAATCAGTGTGAAAGGGGGAAAAAAGGAGGTTGCTGAATTAGCAATGACAACGTCTGATGACTGACCACCAAGATGGAAAGTAGTTCAAAATTCTTTACATCCTCATTTGTTTTATTATAATCTTGAAAGAACTACTAATTTTGTTCTCGTGCAAATGCTTTTTTTGTGAGGTGAGAATGTGATGTTAATCACAGTTGAAAAGAGCTACTGAAAGGGAGAAAACCAAACACCAAAAAGACAAGCTGTCTTCATATGCCTGATTTGGCGTTTGTAAAATGTGATTTCTGAAGTGACTCTTGCACTTCCTGTGTTCCAGTCATAAGTTCCTCTGTTTTCAGTTAGGTTACTGATGCACATCTGTAAACCAGCCTCATCCTCTCTGCTTAAGAACCCAGAAGATGACAAATGTTTTCAGTGTAAACAAGCGTGGCACAGAAACTTTATGATAGGTGGGATGCTAACATGCAAATCTTCAGGTTTAGAATATTTATTTCCTGCAACATTTTTCTTCAGTTATAGCCTTCCTGCTTCAGTAAATAAGAAAGATGGCCTTTGGGCAATATGCTTTACTACCAAACAGCCTTGATTAACTTCAGAGCAAGTCCTTTCTCTGGACTGAACCAAGGAGTTGCTTGAAGTTTTTGGTTGTTTGCTTTTGGTGGTTTGTGGGTTTTGGTTTTTGCTTGTTTGTTTTTTGTTTTTAAAAAGGGTGGAAAAAAAGAAAGGTATATAATCACTTCCTAAATACTGTATTAACAATAGGATTGAGCAGATCGACTAGAGATTAGAGAAATAAAGAATTGTCTACCTTGGAAAAGATGAGTAAGAATCATGATAAAAACATACAAAATAACAAGTGACAGATAGTAAATGAGGAATTTCTGATTTTTTTTTTTTTTATTTTATTTTTTTTTTCCTCCTCTCTCGAGGGAAGACTCATAAAATTGTTTTGGTCGGAAAAGACCTTAGAGACTATTAAGTTCAACCATGAAAGATCATTAATTAAAATTCAAACTTAAGAAATTGTTAAAGGCTAAGTATTTCTCAGGATCATAATAGAAGGATTGTGACAGAGCACAGCTGAACTGATGTTGTCTTTTAGTATAAATGGTGACATACTTTAATCTATAAATCAGTTACTTTAGGTGCTTTGTGCATGGTGTTACGGGTTTTTTTTGTGTTATAATGTAGAAGACTTGTGTATTCAACTATTTTAAATAAAATTTGGATGCAAAGTCCTTGACATCACTGCATTCTTATGAGGAGTTTGTATGCCGAAGTGCAAAATAGCAGAAGCTATTTTGTTTAGCTCTGCTCAGAGACTCATAAACGAAGTGTTAATCTCACAACAGCTAAATGAAGTGAAAGAAAAATTATCCCTTAGTTTGCAGACAGTAATATGGAGATGATTGATAGGAAGGGAAATCAGACATCATCTGAGATTACTTTTCATCCTTGTCTCTTTTGAATCAGTTCATACTATTTATCCTCTTAGTGCCTATGTGCATCTTTTGCTACCAAAAAGAAAAAGAACAGACAAAATTAGCAGATAATTCATTCACAGTATATATTATAGCCATTTTGGTAGTTAAGGAAACCAAGCTCTTGTCTAGTCCCCAGTCTATGTTAAACTTTCTGCATATGTGATTTTTTTTTTTCTTCCCCTTGACTGCAACATCATCTTGATCACCATTGTTACCTAGAAATCTAAAACACATGCTTATTATTGGTATCACTCAAAGCAATGTGTGTTTGCTGGCTCTGCAGCTGCAGTAAACTAATGAACTGTATTCCCACTGCTGTGCTGACATCAGAATTTGGCTGCTGCAAAGACGTCTTAAGCACGATGAAGTATTCTTAAAGGTAAACAAAGATAAAACTGGTACAAAGCATGTTCGTGCTTAGAAATGAAGGCTGAAAACTTCGTAGTATCTAAATAGCATGGGATATCCTAAACATCTGTTTTATTTATGTGAGACAGATGAGAGATAACTTATCTGATGGAGATGTCAGAGCTGCAGTGTTAGGATCACTTTTGCAGCCGTGGTGGAGGAAAAATCTATTCAGTTCTACCTTGAAGGCTGCTCAGGCTGCTTAATGTCTTGCTTACTCTCAAGTGAGTTCCCATTTCTTTCTAGTTGTTATATTTTTTTAATCTTAATGCTGCTCTGTTGTCCAAACAGAGCCTGTCACCTTTTACTGAAACACTCTTTGTTAGTCATTATCAATTTCGGGCCTTACAGTATCTTTTTTTTTTTTTTTTTTTTTTCCTGTCTTATATTTTTATACCTCATGGTAGAAATAAGGTCTTCTGTGTCCAGGAGATGTATCAAAATTGAAGCAAACCATTGAAGCAGAGGAAAAGTTTTGTACTGGCAAAATACATTCATAAGCCTTAATGAGACTCATGCCTTTTCCACTTAGAAATGATTTTTTTGGAGCTGTTACAGACATTGAAGATGAAAGAGAATATTTTAAGATGGGTTTGGAGAAATCAAACATTTGTGGAGTCTTTCCCCACTCCTTTGCTTGCTAAAGCACTTGAAAGATGCACACAATTAAAAAAAGCGCAGTTAGGTTAGTGTTTAGTAGTGTTACTCTCTTTTGCAGTCATTAAGAATTCCCTATCCTCTGCAACTGTAGGCTCTTTCTTAGAACTTTTTATGGAAGTAACCTCATTGACCATCATGGAATAGCTTGAGATCTGCAGGTGTACAATATTTTAATTTTTTTAGTATTATGTAACCTACTGATCTTCAAACTATACTTTTTCACTGCATCTTACATGAGAGACAATCAAAGGGACAACTTTAAACTTGTGAGTACTGTGAAAATGTTCTACTGTAGTTTTAAATGTCTGAGAATTAGCCTTTCAAAAATGGAACAAAAATGTGTGTTTTTCACTTTGTATATGTGATAGCGCATAGTCTGGACAAATGTTTTTAGCTTGGCTTTCTAATGAAATTTTTTTTTCAATCTGACCAGTCAGTCAAATTTCTTTGTTACTAATCTTTCCTGAAGTTCCCTTAGTTCAAAACTTGCTTGCAGTTGGGCAGAAATTTCAGAGATCCAAGAGCTGTCTAATTGGTGCTGAGCAGAACAGACATCCCAAGTCTGTTTATACAAAGGAAAATGGACCAGCACTGTTAAAATTTTTTAAAGGCAGCAGCCCATGTGCTGGTTGGAATAAATTCAATTAATTCCCACACGGGTGTTTCAGATGTTGTAGGGGGATGTGCTACCCCTTCTCAACTCTCCAAGCACAGCACCAAAAGGGAAGTGGGCAAGTAATGCAGGAGGATGAGAGTGATGCAGGAGGGAGTGAGTTGGCAGCTCTCTTGGAGGAGAGTGAAGAGGAACAGATCTGTTGGAAACCAGCCATTGTTAATTTTGCTGCTTTTGATAAAATTCACTTTATACAGCAGCAGTAAAGGAGATAAGCATCTAAAATAAAGCAGATAAGAGAATTTTTAAGTTTAACCCACAGACTTGTAGAGGGCTGTGTGTGATCTTTGAAAATATTAGTAGTTTTTAAACAAAGTGGTAGAATTTCAACAAGGAAGAATGATACCTCTGTTCCTTGATGAAAATTGCTTATGCAGTATGCTGTTATTGAGAGGGTAAACCAAAAATTAAAAGCAAACAAAAAACCCAAACCACCAAGACAAACCAGATGAACACTTAAATTTTCTGTCATACATTTCTTATATTATTTTTTCCTGTTTATTTGGACTGCCTAATATCATAATGATGGTACAAATGCTGAGACAAAGTGCGTGCAGGGAAAGTTAAAGTTAGGAATTGCTTAATATAAAGAAAATCTGCAGTTTGAGCTATATGATGATGTCATAATGTGAAAGTGAAAAGGAGTTTGTTAAAATAAGTCGTTCCTTCAAACTGATTGACTTTGTGTTACCAATTTACTGAAAGGAAAAGAGAGTAAGATAGTTCCCCTTAATTTCTGCTACCTTCAGATAGAGCAATTAAAGTGGAGGTAAATCCTGTTATGTTGATGCTCTTTTGTGGTCTCCGTTTTTCTCTGACTGTTTGAAAATAAATTCACGAACTTAATTATCCAAAAGGCAATAATAGTTTTCCATAATAAACTCATTATTGAAATTTAATCAAGCAATATTCATAATTTCATAGGAAATGACTTGATACTAAAATTTGAGAAATATAAACATTCTTCTTGTGATTTAAAAGAGTAAAACCTGGTATCTGGTTACCTGATTCTCACTGAGTGTGGTCCCTTTCTCTGTGCTTTAGTCCTGGTTTACTAGTCAGTCAGAAAGGGTAGAATTTTTTCTTTAAAACCTTTGTTTACATGAAACAGTGGAAAGGAATCGTCCAGAAAATATGTCCCTTTGTTTGAGCAGTGGCACAATATGTTGTAAAGGAAGTGAAGGATGTTCAATTCTTCATCCGTTGCAGTAATAAAAGTAAGAATTGAGTAAACTGGATCCTTTTGATGGTAGAAACAGATTTCAGCATTCTGGGTGTAGGTGGAAAAGGTTACCCTGTACGTTTGGGTGTTGGACAAGTGGCATTTTCTCAGCACTGAATTGCTGCAGAGTTAACATTCATTCACTTACAAAGCAAAACAAAGAAACACAAGGCAACTTGAAAGCTTTTTGCTGAAAATACATGTTTATTTAAATACCTCGTTCCATCATCCATTGTAAATGTGGTTGGCGTGTGTCACTATTTCTGAAAAACTTCTAATCCAGCACTTCTCTAAAGCTCCCACTTCTGCTATTGCCAGTAAAATTCCAGTGGCAAGAAAAGAAAGTACTATTTTTGCTTGTGTCAAGTCCATAAATGAAGATCTGGGAGTTGCATTTGTGAGCCATTAGTGGCATTTTTTTCTTAGAAAATTTATGTAGAATACGAACGGAGGCATAACTCTGCAGCCTAAGGGAAATTGGGAAATGTGGAAATAAAATTTCAGCTTTGTTCCAGTTGGAACTGGTAGTCTAGACTGTTATAAAGCCATAAGGGTTCATCAAGTACAAAAACTTCATCTTTGTAGAATATATAAAAATTGGTACAGCTGGAAGTAGGTCATTTGAAAGCCTAGTAAGTTGGTAAAAAAAATCTGTTTTGAACTGGTAGTTCAAGACCAAGATAAGGGGCATGTTTCTAAACCTGAAATTGGAAAGTGGGGGTGGCCTGTGGCTTTGTTTCACTTTAAAGGTTAAAACACCTTCAGTCAGATTACAAAGTTAAAAGGGTGTCATTTAATTTAGTTTCATTTTGACATCTTTGCCTATTGTTCATAGTTTAGGTTCTTGTGCAAATTGGAGCAGTCTGGTCTGAGCTCGGTTTGTTACGTAGATGAAAGCAAACACATCCTAGAGCTGCAGCTCTGAGCATCCATTTTTGATGCTAAAATTGGTTTCTGATTATCTGTGTGAGGATAGAGTTCTCCACTGCATTTTATCTAGCAGTGAAGCTGGTTTGAGAGACATCTTCAGGGACTCTCAGGGGCTGTGCCTCCTGAGAAATACTGTGGAGCTGTGCCCTAATTGACACCGAAGACTCTTCAGAGTCACTCTGACTTCAGTCTGTACGTGGGCTGTGATGAGTTTAAGTTTCTGTACGCTATCTGATGTAATGCCTGTCAACACTTTGGTTAAAAGCCTGGCATCATGCAACTTGTACTAGTGGGAGATGTCCCTGCCTATGGCAGGGAGTTGGAACTAGATGATCCTTGAGGTCCCTTCCAACCTTGCCATTCTGTGATTCTATGAACAACTCTATAAAATTGACTGTAAAACTAGCTTCAAAATTTTAGATATTAGGAAAATATTAATTGGTAGCATTTTGAGAGGATTCGTTGGGAGCTTCCCCACTGCTTTTCATCATCTTTATAAATTGAAAACAAAGCTATGGGCAAAAATAATTTCATCAGGAAGGTGAAAATGTGGAGGGAGGGCTAAGTAAAGACAGGTTAGTTCTGCAGTCGGCTTAGTTGTGTGAGCTGACCTACATACTGAGTGTTTTAACTGAGTTAAAGACAACTTAGTTCATCTTCAACCGAAAATGCAAGTCCTCTTTACAGAGTGCTAGGGCTGCGTTTTGGGAGCTTATTGTCCTGACATTGCTGTACCTGACTGCTGCTGCTGAAGGAAACAGTTACTCACCCCCACTGCCACTGCTGCTGTTGTTGCTCAGGGAGAATAACAACTCAAAGTCTTTTGCTTTATTTGACTCAGCAGCTCTGTCGAAGTCATTGGAATAAGTAGAGTTTGTCAAGAGTAAGAGCAGGAAAGTGAAAAGCAGAAGCACATAGTGACTGTAGGCAAAGAGTTGTAAAGTGGTGTAGCTGGAAAGGATGGAGTTGCTGCACCAGTAGATGGAGGGTTGCCCTGGTGTGCTTCACTCTGCTAGAATGTGTGAAATCACAGACTCCAATACCATCACTTTGACCCAGTTAGTTACTCTTGCTTGCTTGTGGGCCATCCTTTTCCGCACCAATCCAGGTGTGTCTGTGACCTGCAGGATACTGGATCGTAGAACTGATCTTACTCAAAACCACTTTTTCCCAGGTTAATTTTCTTTTGGATCAATATGACCTGCTATCCCCTCCCTGTGTTGGCAGAAGCTGTGTAACAGTCTTGGGGTGGCAGAACTGTTTATTGCAGTGGCAGTTTAATTTGGAACGCTGTGTTTGATGGGTTTGACCTTATTAAATCAATTTAAAGATTCATTAAACTTAAATCCTAAGATTGGGCTGAAAGCAGTCCCACACTCCCCTGTGCATTTTTACAGCCATAGTAAGCTGCTTCAAGAAGCCAATCTATCTGAAAAGTAGATTGGCCAGAAAAAGATTTTTTTTTTTTTTTTCTTTTTTTTTTTCAGTATTGTCACCCTAAGAAATTCTACAAGCATCCGTCACCCCTTTGGTTTGATGAGACAGCATCTGTTCACAAAATGAAATGTGTCTCTTGTTTCGAGTCGCAAATGTAGGAGCAGTGGATGAAGCACTACCCTTCCATGTCTGACAAAGTACCTAAGACACAGAGGAGAGTGTTCTCTGGTCAGAAATGATGTAAATTGGTGCTGTGTTGATAGGCAAATGTGTGGATTGTGCTGCTGCCAGTAATTTTGAACTAATGTGAATGTTGTAGAATCAACAGTGAATTTTGTGATGTTTTAACTGACTGGCTGCTGTAATAGGTGGTACAATTCATCTTAATATGGGATGGCTTTCAAAAGAAATTGATTTTATGTTGGAATTCAGAATTGGTGTGGTAGTCCACTGAAAGATGTTTAGATGCACATTTCCTTTCTCTAGAAATATTTTTTTTTTTCTTGTTACTGTCTTTTCCTATTTGTACAAAAGAAAGAATTTTATGTTTCAGTGTTTTTCAGGTCTCTCTAAACCTGATGGCTCCCAGTTCTGTATGAGTATTATGATTATGAGATGTGGTCTTTGATGTTACAGCTGGTCTTTTCCTGTTCCACAGTCCAAACTACCGAGTCCTGTGCTGTGACTTGAACTGGAGTAGGCAGAACAGGCCAGTGCTTGCAAACAGATTTGTCTTCATGCCAGCTCTCATTAATATTTTTCCTCCCCTTAATACTTGCTGTAGTTGATTATTCTTTAAACAAAGACACTGATTTACAGGATGTACATCTGTCTGTAAGGGAATATGTGTGTGCATATGTACACATACACAGAATTAATCTTATTGCCAGATAATCACACATTTAGAAAAAAAATCTACTACCATATAGCTGGATAGTGCATGATAGCCATAAATAGCTTTCTGCCCCCAAGCGTGAATGGATAAAATGTAAATAGTAGAATCTCTTTGTGTCATCCCAAGGGCAGCATTAACACTCCACAGAACTCAGAGCAGGAACAGACCACAAGTTTAGTGGTGCACATGAAGCTCTTCCAGAATTACTCATACAAAGTAAAAACTCTTCTTGAAGTGTTTACTCACTTAACCAGTATTTCATAGAATCACTGAATTATTAAGGTTAGAAAAGACCTTTAAGATCATCAAGTCCAACTGTAACCCAACTACCCTGACCACTAAACCATGTCCTGAAGTGCCATGTCCACACACTTCTTAAATATTCCCAGGGACAGTGACTCTACCACCTGTGTGGGCAGCCTATTCCAATGCCTAACTGCTTTTTAAGTAAAAAATGTTTTCCTAGTATCCAACCTAAACCTCCTGTGGTACAGCTTGAGGCCATTTCTTGTTGTCCTATTGCTATTTACTGGGGAGAAGAGGCCAACACTGACTTCACTCCAACCTCCTTTCAAGTAGTTGTAGAGAGCAATGAGATCTCCCCTCAGCCTCCTCTTCTCCAGATTTCAACCTGTTTGCTCAGCTGCTCCTCATACAATGTGCCCTACAAACCCCTCCCCAGCCTCAGTTTGTTTTTTTTTCTGGACTCCCTCTAGGACCTCGGTGTCTTTTATACTGTAGTGCCCAGAGTTGAGCACTTAACACTTCAGGGTCTGAAAGTTGTTCAGAATAGACTAAGGACTCCTTGATAGGCTGTTAAAAAGCATTTGAGCATAATCTTGTTTATTCCTTACAGAGACAGTGTTGTCAAGGAGCTTGCACTTCTGTGGTGGTGTTTGCATTGAAATTCTATAGGTGCCAAATTTTAGTCAACCTTAAAACTGAATTTCACCTGTTTATCTATTAGTGATTGGTTTATATGTGGTAACTTCTATGAAAATAGCTGCATAGGAACATTACCAGAAGCTGTTGGGGGAAGTTGTATGGATCATTTTGATAATACAAGATCTCAGTTTGAAATAATTAGATTTCATCTCATGCTTTTGAGTGGGTTTGTGGCTTGCTGGTTTTAGTTGTTTCATTTAATATTATTATTAAAGTAAACCTCTGTTTGTGATTTCCAATTCAGAAAGCTTCGAAGTAATGCTTAAGAAATTAATGTGTGGATATACTTTGCATATATTCACCAGTCAGTAGTATGTCTGGATTCCTGGGGTTCAGTCTTCTTGTTTGTAAATAAATTCTGGTGACCTTAAGTGAGCCTTGATTCAAAATCTTCTAATTACCTTTCAAGTCTTTGGTATAAGAAAAAAAGATGTAGCTGATACCATTCATGACCAGTAAATCAAATGAACAGAGGCTTGACCAACAGGAAAATCACGTTGCAAAGGGAAGCTAAACGAAGACTAATATCAATCTTACTGTAAACTGACTTTGTGCTATCTTAATTCAGACCAGAATGTGTGCAAAGCTCTCATACTGAAAATCGGGGGAAGATGGTCTGGATTTCCTGGGCTTTGCTAAGATAACTGGCTAGGAGATACTGCTTTCTTACCTGTGAGAAGTCATTAGAATACAGGATGTAAAAAGCTTCAGTTGGAAGAGCATGTCCAGAGAAATGTTTTGGTAAAAAACCCCAACTTTTCTAGTGCTTGGTCTCCCAAGACCTGAAAGGATCTCCAAAGCAAATGCTATAGCCACAGTGTCACTTATATGCAGGTGGCCAGTGCCTGATTTGAATGTTACCCCATGATTTTACCACTATCAAGACAGCCCTGTGTGTGAGCACTCAGAGCTCTGGTGAAAGACAGATGTGTAAAGCTAAAGCTGAGCAAGGCACTGATTTCAAGCAGACAGCAGAAAGTGTTTTCCTCCATCTTTCCCTTTAGTACTTCTTTCTGGCCCTTAGTACAGGGCAGTACTTGTAGTGAAGAAACTGCCAATAGTACAGTACTTGAAGTGAAGAAACTGCCAATAGTAGCATCTAGGAGTAACACCTGGCCTCTCTGCTTGGCCAGGAATTTCAGCCATATACGGATTATGGTTATTTATTCTCAACATCTGGAAGAAAAGTCTGTGATTAATCTCATCATGGATGTATCAGTATTTGGGAAGTATCTTAATATAAACACTGAAGGATTTTTCTCAATATAAATTACTTGGACAGCAACTTCTTGTTGTCTCCTCCTGTGCCCTTTTCTTTAAGGTGTGATGTGACTTCAGCTTAATGCCTGAAGTCACCTCACACCTTTAGTGACTGGCACTAAAGATTGTCAGCTTTTGGTTCCTGATTATAAATCTTAGTCAACAGTATTTTTAGGATGTTTGATTAACTTCTGCAGCTATCGAAGTCTATGGCAGACCTCCCCAGTCTATAGACCAAACTGCACTTCTGAAGTTTTCCTTTCTTGCTATGAGGATGTGTTGTGGAACGTTTCAGTTTTGAATCTAAACCTCCTCTGGTGCAACTTGAGGCCATTTTCTCTCTTTCTGTATCACTTCTTACTAGGGAGAAGAGACTAACACCCACCTGGCTCCAACCTCATTTTAGAGAGTTAGAGTAAGCTGGAAGGGCTCCCCTCAGCCTCCTCTTCTCCAGACTCAACAACCTCAGTTCCATTAGTCCCTCCTCACCAGACCTGTTCTCCAGACCCTTCACCAGCTCTGCTGCCATTCGCTGGACAGATTCCAGCACCTCACTGTCCTTCCTGTAGTGAAGGCCCCAAAACTGAACCCAGTACTCAAGGTGTGGCCTCACCAATGCTAAGTACAGGAGAACAATCACTTCCTGCTGGCCATACTGTTCCTAATCCAGCTGTTGGCCTTCTTGGCCCCTTGAATACACTGTCAGCTCATACTTAGCCAGCTGTCAATGTTGAGTTCTTCCTACCATAGATATATGACTTTTTTTTTCTTTCCAGAAAATCTTGTGAATATATGAATAGGATAGAATCTAGAGGTGAAAATGTGAAGACACTGCACTATGCAGGTGATGTAGAATATAATTTGGAGGTCTGGAACCTTTTCCTATGAGGACAGGCTGAAGGAGCTGGGGTTGTTCTGGGTAGAAAAGGCTCTGGGGAGCCTTCCAGTACCTGAAGGGGGCCTACAAGAAGGGTGGAGAGAGACTGTTTACAGAGGCCTGCAGTGATAGAATAAAGGACAATGGTTTCAAACCAGAGAAAAGTAGATTTAGATTGGGTGTTAGGAACAAGTTCTTTACCATGAGGGTGGTGGAACACTGGAATGGGGTGCCCAGGGAGGTGATCGAGGCCCCGTCTCTGGAGATAACTCAAGGTGAGGCTGGACAGGGCTCTGGGCAACGTGGTCTAGTTGAGGATGTCCCTGCTTTCTGCAAGGGTGTTGGACTAGATGACCTTTGGAGATTCCTGCCAGCCCAAACCATTCTATGACTCTGTGTGAGCAGGCTCACCAAGAATGGTCTGGGGAATGGAAGAGTGGGTACCTGGTGTCTGTAGTGAGAATGGAATATGAACTCTACATCTGAAGTCTGCTTCTAACAAAGAAAGGAACCTGCCTTTCTCTTTACAATCTTTGGGACATTGGTGAGCTGCACATGTTTCACTAAGGAGGTTTTTGTGGAAGACTCCTTATTGGAGCTTTTAAAAAGTCAGCCATATTTTGTAAACATTCTTAAACACAAAAAACGCTTGCATGAACACTTTCTATCTGATATGTTGCCTGCTTCTTATCTTAGCAAACTCGGTAGCTATAAAACTGTGTGATTACATATGAGGAATGTTGAGGGACAGGTACAGCAGTTATGAGCATATTCTAGCTGTCCACAAGGCAAGAATTTGATGGATCTGATAGGGAAAATAGTTGCAGAACTCTGGTGGAGGAAATCAGGAGTTACTTAAATATCTTGAAATATTAGAGAAGAATTCGCAGACAAGATTTTATTAACCCAAAATTAAAATAACTGCAGGAAATCAACAAAGCCACTCAAAACTCTAGGAGGTGATGTCACTGTCTAAAATAGCATCGCTCATCCAGAAAGGTGTAGGGCTCTGTAAAAGCATTTGGTTTTCTTTCTTTAATTAAAAATGACTGTTGGAATTGTTCAGCCTGGTAAAGAGATNCTGTTGGCCTTCTTGGCCCCTTGAATACACTGTCAGCTCATACTTAGCCAGCTGTCAATGTTGAGTTCTTCCTACCATAGATATATGACTTTTTTTTTCTTTCCAGAAAATCTTGTGAATATATGAATAGGATAGAATCTAGAGGTGAAAATGTGAAGACACTGCACTATGCAGGTGATGTAGAATATAATTTGGAGGTCTGGAACCTTTTCCTATGAGGACAGGCTGAAGGAGCTGGGGTTGTTCTGGGTAGAAAAGGCTCTGGGGAGCCTTCCAGTACCTGAAGGGGGCCTACAAGAAGGGTGGAGAGAGACTGTTTACAGAGGCCTGCAGTGATAGAATAAAGGACAATGGTTTCAAACCAGAGAAAAGTAGATTTAGATTGGGTGTTAGGAACAAGTTCTTTACCATGAGGGTGGTGGAACACTGGAATGGGGTGCCCAGGGAGGTGATCGAGGCCCCGTCTCTGGAGATAACTCAAGGTGAGGCTGGACAGGGCTCTGGGCAACGTGGTCTAGTTGAGGATGTCCCTGCTTTCTGCAAGGGTGTTGGACTAGATGACCTTTGGAGATTCCTGCCAGCCCAAACCATTCTATGACTCTGTGTGAGCAGGCTCACCAAGAATGGTCTGGGGAATGGAAGAGTGGGTACCTGGTGTCTGTAGTGAGAATGGAATATGAACTCTACATCTGAAGTCTGCTTCTAACAAAGAAAGGAACCTGCCTTTCTCTTTACAATCTTTGGGACATTGGTGAGCTGCACATGTTTCACTAAGGAGGTTTTTGTGGAAGACTCCTTATTGGAGCTTTTAAAAAGTCAGCCATATTTTGTAAACATTCTTAAACACAAAAAACGCTTGCATGAACACTTTCTATCTGATATGTTGCCTGCTTCTTATCTTAGCAAACTCGGTAGCTATAAAACTGTGTGATTACATATGAGGAATGTTGAGGGACAGGTACAGCAGTTATGAGCATATTCTAGCTGTCCACAAGGCAAGAATTTGATGGATCTGATAGGGAAAATAGTTGCAGAACTCTGGTGGAGGAAATCAGGAGTTACTTAAATATCTTGAAATATTAGAGAAGAATTCGCAGACAAGATTTTATTAACCCAAAATTAAAATAACTGCAGGAAATCAACAAAGCCACTCAAAACTCTAGGAGGTGATGTCACTGTCTAAAATAGCATCGCTCATCCAGAAAGGTGTAGGGCTCTGTAAAAGCATTTGGTTTTCTTTCTTTAATTAAAAATGACTGTTGGAATTGTTCAGCCTGGTAAAGAGATGGCTCTGGGGAGAACTTCTAGCAGCCTTTCAATATTTGAAGGGGATTACAGCAGTGCTGGAGATGAACTTTTGATGAAGGTAGGGAGTGACAGGATGAGGGGTAATTTACGTCTTCAAACTGGAAGATGCTCAGTTGAGACTAGATATTAAGGAGAAATTCTTCCACATGAGTGTGGTGAGGCACTGGATGAGGTTGCCTAGAGATGCTGTGGAGGGCCCAAGCAAGGCTGAAAATGTTCAGAGCCAGGTGGGATGGGGCTTAAGCAAGCTGGTCTATCAGAGGTGTCCCTTCCCATGGCAGAAAGGGTGAAACTAGATGCTCTCGAAGGTCCCTTCCAACCCAAACCATTCTATGATTCTAATAATGGTAATATTACAAGTTGAATTTATTGAAGAATTTTTGTGTTATCCTTTGCTACCTACCTTATAATAAAATACACAGGCTTTTAGTATCAATTTTCCAGGCTTATTTATCAGAAATTGAATATCCTACATATAATAATTAGGAGTTTAGCATCATCTGGTTGCCAAGCATTGTGGATTTGACTTTCATATTCTTATATCAGCAATATTGGTGTTTTTTATTTTTATCATAGAATCAGTTAGGGTTGGAATGGACCACAAAGATCACCTAGTTCCAACCCCCCTGCCATGGACAGGGACACCCTACCCTAGATCAGGCTGGCTAGATCCTTCCACCCCATTGTAAAAAATTTTTTTTTTTTTTAATTTAAAATATTTTTTTTTCCCTTCTAACATGTATCAGAAACCAGTCTTTATTACTAGGCAGACTTGTCATTATTCATACCAAAATAATGTAAACTTACTGAGTAAACTCTTATCAATACAATACTTCCAATATACTAATTATACATAATTAAAAAAATATACAGTAGAAGATTTGTAAGGTCCCTTCCAACCCAAACCATTCTGTGATTCTATGATAATTTTCTTCCTCTTTTTGAAGAATTAAAAAGTAGTCAGCAAATCGCTCCAAATATGTTTCAGGTTCCAATTTTTCTTTCAACATTTTATCTCATGCTTTAAGAATTCCTAGAAACTTTGGTTTTAGTGGGGCTGCTTAAACATAAAATTAATCCAGCAGCCACATACAGAGTAAGCAAACTTCTGTGTTTCACCTTCAGTCCATTCTAGAATGCTCTTATTTTTGGTAGCTGACTAAAGAGAGGACCTTCTTTGTGTGGTAGCAACATTTTCTCTTACAGTGCTTCATTTGAGAGAGCTTATTTGTCTGACTAGAAATTGTTTGCAGGAGAGTATCAGGTTTGGTAGACAGAGTAGCTGGTATACCAGTTTGCTGCAAGGAGATGAACAGGCATGTCCATCTCAACTAGTACCTTCTGGGGAGCAGGTTCTGGTTTGATGTGCCCTTGGTTAGAGGTTTTCTGTTGGTGCTTTTGGTTTTGGTTGTGAAATACCAAAACATTTTGCAGTTCTTGTTTCTGCCCAGCATTTCAGATGGGAATGGAAAGCCATGTCTTCTGCACTCTGGATAATTAATACTAATACAACAGTCCTGCATTAAAGCTCCAATAGATGACAGGGCATATAGACAGTGCAGTTTTACCACTAGATATGAGTTCATGCTATGATTTCATGTAATTTGTTTCCTAGTGTTCAATCCTAAGGCTCAGTGGAATCTAGCTCCAAAAGAAACCAGGAAATTAATGCCATGGCTGAAGAGTATTTTCTTCTTCACCTTAATACCTTCTCGTGCTACTGAGAATTATGTTATTATGTGTAATTGCTAGTCATTGAATAAGTTCTATTAAAGAAATTGTAATTTTCTTTCTTCTCTTGCTGTTGCAGACTGGATCTTTAGCTGTGATTGCACAGCTACAAATATTTTCCATAATTTTCTGCTTCAGTAGGTACAGCAAGTTTTCAACTTAGCACAACTTGCAATAGTGAAAAAAAAAAATGTACTTAACTTCCCCCCAACCCCCCAAAAAAAAAAAAACCAAAACAACCAACCAACCAGAAACCAAACCAAACAAACAAAACCACCCACCACCACCAAAAAAACAAACAAACAAAACCAAATCAGCAAACCTTTTTCTGGTCTCATTTGTTGCTTATGTTGGAACACAAACAGGAGAGAGAATGATGTGCTTTATATACCCCTTGCTTCTGGATGACTTGAGTCAGGAAGACAGTGTGATATACCAAGGGACACACCTGCACTGTGGTGTAGAAGTAGATCTGGATATAGTCTTTAAAACATAACTCTTGTTGGAAACATGGCCCTCTAGTTGTGTTTGAATGTTTGAAACTAACACAAGGTTTTGTTGCTGAGAACTTAACCTAAATTATTCACGTCAAAATAAATTTGTACAGCTCACAGCAGAAATGAAAATGCCATTGTTGTTCTTGTCTAGCACCACCTTCTGCTTTGGAAAAGGAAATGAATTATCACACGAGTGAGCTGGTTATAAAGAATCCTCTCACATCTGGAGGCTATTATCAAAGTACTTGAGAAACTTCGTATGGAAATAGAAACTCCTTCACCATGGGGAATAGGCATTTAAGAATTTTTTCTTTTTCCCTAGCCATATATGACATTTGCTAGTATACATAGGGGAAAAGTACTATTTAATGAAATGCTTCTAACTTGATGCTATCTTGAATTACCATAATGTTTAAAGAATAGACTCTTTGGTTATGTACCTATGAACATGGAAGCACAGTTTCTGAGAACTCAGAAGACTTTCAGTGTTCTAATTTATGATCCTTCTTTAGAGTACTTAAGCAGTTGTTAGACTTTGGCAGGAAAATTGGAAAGAATCCCATTGCAAATCTTTCCAGTAATAAAGACTAGATACTGTTGTAGGCTGAACTGCTTTAAAATAAAATAAAAATTGGTACTGTGACACCGTACTCAAATCATGGATGTGAGAGAGATGGTGAGAAGCACGAGTATGAAGAGATGATGTGTTGATAAGTATGTGCACACTTAACCATTATTTGAGAAGAAATACATATGCATTGTTAAAGTGTGATTTGATCCACATTGTTCTAGCTTGTGTCACAGAAAAATCATGTGAAATGGGTTAAACTCAGGACAACAAAATACTTAAAGGATTTCAATGCAACATAGTAAGGCCAAACTAACATTTCATGGAGTCCTATAATGGTTTGAGCTGGAGGGGACCTTAAAGACCACTTAGTTCCAACCCCCCCTGCCATGGGCAGGGACACCCCTTACTAGACCAGCTTGCTCAGAGGTGTTATCCAGCTTGGCTTTGAACGCTTCCAGCCTTGGAGTCTCCATGGATTATCTGGACAATCTGTGCCAGTGCTTCTTTACCCCCACGGGGAAGAATTTATTCCTCCTGTCTCACCTCAATTAAGCTTCTTCCAGTTTGAAACCATTGCCCCATGTCCTGTCATTACATGTCTTTATCAGAAGTTGCCCTCCAGCTCTCCTGAGGCCCCCTTCAAATACCGGAAAGGCTTCTAGAAGGTCTCCTCAGAACCTTCTCTTCTGCAGGATGGAAAACCCCAACTCTCAGCCTGTCTTCACAGGAAATGTGCTCCAGCCCTCTGATCATCTTCATGGCTCTCTTTCAGATCCACAGTTCCATGTCCTTTGTGTTTTTAGTACTTCAGAGCTGGATACAGTACTCCAGGTACAGGGGTCTCATCAGAGCAGAGAAGAAGGGGAGAATCCCCTCCCTTGACCTGGTGGGTCAATTTCTCAATGTTTTTTACATCGAAATTACTTGGGTTGCATAGGCAAGTATTGTCATGCATCAAAAGCTGACTGTAAACAAAAAGTAGATTTAAAGAATTAATTTTTGTTAACAACAAACCATACAGTGACCTAGTACTCTGCACACTTGAGAACCTTTCAGATGTTTGAGAAACAGGAAATGTGATGAGTAGAGTTGGTTAAGCACAACCAAGGAGGATTTTACTGAATGAGTGACTGATGATCACCTCTTATGCCAGCTTAGAGGTAAAGGCAGTTTTCTGGGGGAGGCTGCTAGGATTTGGATATAGCTGCCTATTCCTGGTTATATGTGCTTGCTATTATTAAGGTTAAGAATTAGTGGTATTATTAAGTTGGTAGTTGCAAGTTTGGGTACCAGAAGGCCTTTAGAGTTCCCTTCCAACCCAAACCATTCTGTGATTCTTCCTTTCCTGGTCTTGGGCATTGAATTCTATCTACCTTCCCTTTCACTAGCTTTGGAACATATCAGATCTGACAGTGATGTCTTTCTATGCCTGTCAGAAAACTATCTGGAATTTTTTCTGAGGTTTATCAGGTTATCAGTAAGTTAAAATGACTCATGGAGTTACTCAACAGGTGTTGGACTCAGTGTAAAACGTGGTAGCCCTGCATGGCCAAAAGCAGAGCAGGATGAATAATGGGAAAGGGAGAACGAGGTGATGGCAGCAAGTGGTTAAATCGAATCTCCATGTCACATGGAACCAAACCCATAACTACGGGGAGAGGGGTTTGAACTATGTACTGCTATGACTTCTGGCTGGCAAACAGGTCTGAATTTCTGTCTGTGCTTCATCTTCCTTTGCTATTTTTTACCCTTCTCAGTGTGTACAGAGCTGTAAGCAAGACAGTGCTCCAGCCAGTTACGAGGGAAATTCTGTTGCATTCCAGGCCATTAAAGTTGTTTATAATCTCCTTTCTCCTAATGACACATCTTTACATCTTCAGAACAAACAAAAGCACAGCCTGTTTTAATGGAGTAGGGGGTTTTATTTATTTTAAAGGAGGAGAGATGAAAAATATCTATCATGAGAACAGTGGGTATAAATGAATGTAGAGAATGTTCTGATTTGGAGCATAGTGGTACTTAGCTAAAGAGTAAAGCAAGCATCGTTTGGCTTGGAGGAAAAACCTCACTATTACAATAGTAGTGAAGTAACTGAGGTCGTATGAAGTTTTGTATGAGGTTTTGAATATTCCAAATCTTAATACAGTAAGAAATAATCAATGCTCCCATCTAAAATACTCTGTTCTAAGCAAAATGTCATATTTTGTCAAAGTTGTAGTGATAAGAAAGAGCATGGAGTATTTCCTTTGCACATCATGAATCTTACTTTATTTTTTTCCCCATGGGCTTGTTCATGGCCAAAGACTACAATATTTAGCAGAGGCACTGATAACAGTACTGGGATTATCTTTTGCTGGGCTGGAGGGACACTTTAACTTCCTTTTGTGCTGTTGTAATCTTAAGCATGTTGGGGGGGGGTGGAGATTTTTATTTGTTTTAGGGTTTGTTGTTGATTGGATTTTTCTTGGGTGCTTGTTGGTTTTGTTTTGTTTTTTTGGGTTTTTTTTTTTTTTTTTGAGTCTTTTTTTTGCAGCCTTTCATACAGTGGTCCATACAAGTTACTGTAATCAAGATGTCAGTGTTACATGACTGATTTTTGCAGGGCAGAATATTCCACCATAATTTAAATCATATATTCTAATTTGTGTTCTGAAAGACATTTTTTGATTAAGGCAACTTTAGGTATAGACTGGATATTAGAAAGAAATTCTCTACAGTAAGGGTGGCAAGACACTTGGAACAGGTTGCCCAGAGAGGTTGTGGATGCCCCCTCCCTGTGTTCAAGGCCAGGCTGGATGAGGCCTTGAGCAACCTGGTCTAGTGGAAGATGTCCCTGCCCATGGCAGGGGGTTGGAACTAGATGATCTTTAAGGTTTATTCCAACCCAAACCATTCTATGAACTACTTTTTTCCCATTTTATTTAACCCTCTACGCACTCTCCCTTCCCCCCCAGTCTATTGCATTTATTATACTGTTCTCGATTTGTATCAGAACTGAAATTCTGCTTTGTGTTCATTATTATTACACCCGCTCTCCCAAATGGTTAACGATACCTGTTTTGATTCTGATGCTGTATCTGTGTGATACATTTATTTTGTGGTTAGTTACAGAAGTGCGTATCAAGAAAGTTAAAGAATTCATTAACTGCTCAGTAGACTGTTTATTACAAGTGGTAGTGAGGCTTTCTGCTTTTTCACATGTCAGATTAATTTAATATCTGGGCTCCTGGAATACTGTCTCAAGAGTTACTCAATGCAAGTAAAATGCTGCAAGATAGTGGTAAATTGCAAGCCTGTGACTTCTTTGCTTGTCATCTGGCAATTGGCCAAACCTCCAAAGAAAAGCCCAGTGTAGGTTAGTCCCCAGGGAAAGGATAGCCAGTTAAAGTGTTTGCTTAGTCGGAGGGGTATTGCTACACATTGCCATTCCTGTCTGAGCTCTATGTCTCTTATGATTCATCTGCTGTCACATCGAGAAACCCTGATCCCTGGCTTCACTTTAGTGAGCAGGGTGTGAAGGAGGAAGCAAACGGGTTTTGCCTCAGAGTGCACAATATGATTTGTGTAATCTTTTGTTCAACTTAGGTGTTTAGGGTTTTTTTTTCTGGAGTTATCAAGAGTCAGTTAAGTGTCTTCTCAGAGAGTATAGAGAAAAGGTACAATTGGTAGGGGAAATTTGGTGATAAAATGTCATTTTCAGGGGCTGCTCACAGTACCAGGAAGGGAGTGCTGTGTTTTGTTTTACTGACAACAGCAAAACTTCACAGAAAGACATCGGCTTCTTTCCATTTCAGTGTTTCTCTGATTCACATATGCCCCTTGCTTAATTTGTGCATTTACTTCTGTCTAGCTACATCTCTGATAAATGTGGGCCCTGAAAAGGGATTGTTTGCCCTAAAGAGACCCTGCAAGAGGACACTGCTCTGGAGCATGTGTTTCTGCAGTCAGAAAGCAGCCCCAGTTCTTAAGGTGGAGATGTAGCTGGCCCATTTCTACCCATTTGTACGTGCAGCCTTTTTCCTGTGCATAAATGGCACTCCTGTCTTAAAGGCATGTTAAAAGAGAGTCCTTCAGCCGTTGTTTCGGTAGATAAGGCAAACCACAGTCTCCTAAGTGTCTCCTTACAAGAAAAGGCTTTTGAGACTTAATTGGTAACCACTCTATAGCTCTTTCCCATTTTAGATGCCTTTTTTTTTTTTTTAATCAGTAAGGGTAATCAGGCCCAGGTGATGTGCTGATGTGTTTCAAATCAACATTTAGTATTTTTAGCATTTCATGAGTTGTATTACTGTTTTTTTTCCTTTCCTTGACTGGAAGTACTTCTTCTGTCATATCCTGCGGTTGCATTTTCATTGTTCTCATGCACATAGCCTGTTGCCTCAAGCTCTTTACAATTGCTTAATAAATGTCCATCTTTCTCCTCTCCCCGTTGTTTCCAGCTGATAAGCTCTTAATAGTAATAGTTACTGATTTTTAAGCACTAAGCATATGGCCATTTAGCAATGATTAATTTTTTGGTATTTGTGTTCTCATATAATACTTTGGCCTCTGCTGCCAGTCCCAATTGTCTTTATGCTTCATTCCTACACCTTGTGCTATGTTTGTTTATGGAAATGGCAAATAGGTCAATTATGACACCATTTTCCACCTCTAAATCCATTCAGGTCTGAAAGGTCATTTCAGTTTAACACTTCAGGAAGGAGCTAAGGAGACAGTGTTGGGCCAAGCTTCATTTCTTCCAGTGCCCTCAATTTTCATGTGACTCAGTGCGATGCTTTTCTTGACACTCAGGCAAATTCTCTGTCATGTTCTTCCTTGTCTAGAGAGTTGGATAATCTTATCAAAGGAAGTTTATCAAGTTAGCAAAGTAATTCTCTTTTATGCATTACACTGTTTTTCTTAACTTCCGTGTGTATTTAACCTCTCCACTATGTTTGAATTACAAAATTCTGTTGATGTCAGGCTGTTGGATGTGTTAACAGGATTATCTTTCTTAATTCTTAGGTTAACTTTCTGCACAGTTGATACCTTTCCTGTTTGTCTCGTGTGGGCCTTTTAATTGCTGGTGTGGGGTTTTTGTTTCAGGGTGTTTTTTGCAGTTGTTGTTTTGTTGTTCTTGGTTTTGTTTCCCCTTAAGAAAAGCAAATGAAACCTGTTCTGTTAAGTTTGTGATTTAGGTTGTCAGGTATTCAAAGATTCTGAAATACCAATCACCTAGTCCACCTGATTTGAGTATTTTAATATTCTGTTTTTGTTTTTAACGCACACATTAAAATTGAAACTACTGTGTGATTTGGTGGTTCTTGCTGGTAGGACTATATCTGAGGGTGACCAAGACTACTAAATCTATACCATGTTGAGTATATTTTTGGCAGCTATGCATATCTGTGGATTTTGCTGTGTTTTAAGCCTTAGTGAAAGAACAGAATTTAATGTTAGTAGCTAATGGCAAGGGTCACCTATAATACTGCTTAAATCGTATGGGGGGGTGGGGAGGGGGAAGGAAAAGTGGTCTGATGGCAGAGTTGAAAATTGAAGCATTTGGGTGTACTTGGATTTCAGCCTTCTCTTGGCATCTCTCCCTGAGCTGTCTAAGCTCTTGAAGAGTCATCTGGGCTCACATCAGTTTGGGGAAGTCTTACTTCCAAATTTATGTTGTATTTGATCGTAACACTGAGGTTAACTTCTAATATTATTCCCATAATAATAAATTATTTTAAATTCTCGTAGTTGTTAAATTTCTGCTTTCAATGATTGCAAGGTAAATGTTGAAAAACTTACCTTTCCCTAGTCTTTTTTTTAAGCTCAAGGTGGTTAAATGCTACTTCTGAATAAACTGTTGAAAGAAAAGTAAAACAAATAGAACCTGCGAACACCTTTCCCATGCTGTGACTAGCTTGAAGGTTTGTGTTTGTCCTGCCAGCAGTAGCAAGGCTTTCCTAAATCTGCCTGCTTCATCCTCTCTGCAAGCACTGTTTTGAGTCTTTCCTCTGTGCACACTGATTACCCAGTCCTCTCGTGTTTATACAGCTCTCCTCCCTGTAATACTGCAGCCATCAGTGTTTCAGCAGTAGCTGCGTTTCCTGACCCAACAAGCCACACACCTATGTGGTCATTAAACACAAACCAAGATCTGAGTAACAAAAGTTAGTATTCCTGTCTGAGGGGTAGGTCTTGCACAAGAGCCACATGCAGCTGAGTCAGTAAGGGCAAGCCTCTGTGCTGATTTACTGTCTTTGAACACAGGCTGTGTGTAAACTGCATATGAGGTGTGGGCAGACCATGAGCGATGCTGTGGCCGCCTCTGGTGTGTGTTTCAATGCAACTGACAGGGTGAGGGTCTCAGAGCAAGCTGCAGGTAGAGATCATCTTGCCTCATTTCAGCCATGTAGACACACTGAGCTGGTTTCGTGATCTGCACAGAGGATTCCAGGGCAAAACTGAGCTGACATCTGTAGATGTCATCATGGACATCTGTGCTTGAATTCAGTCATGGTCTGTGCCTTTCTCTCCAGTGGGTGAAAGGGTAGCCTGGGGTGTCTGGCTTGTACAGTGCCTGTTTTCATACAGCTCCTGAAGGCTTAAATTCTTCAATCTTCAATATATTCATAATGTGCGAAGAGTGACTTTTCAGTCTTAGTTTAACTGGTGTTCTTGCTAATTTGAGTGAAGTTGCTTGCATTTCCCTACCATCTCTGGTGTTACAGTCCCACTGTTTCCTTTGCATGCTTTGTAGAACCTGAGAGAGTAAAATATTGGTCTGATGATTAGAATTTCAAAGTACTGTGGTAAAAATGACAATAGTGAAAATGTCTAGAATGGGTTTTACATCTTCATTTTTGCAAGGCAGCGGAAGTACCAATACGTGATAACTTAATGGAGATGCACTAAATCAGAAGCGGGTCAGAATTAATTTAATTGTTAATCTGATTAGATGTGTTTTGTTTACATTTGCTAGCAATTAGTGTTTAAATTGAATGCTTAATTGTTTGGAAATGAATTATGTTAATACATGTAAATTATACTGTCCTCTCCTGCCTTTTGCAAAGAGGGCAGTGTCTGTTTTCTGTGGCGGAAGCTCCAAAGTCCGAATGAGTATTAGTGCTGTAGCTAGGGTTGTTTGGACTGTACATCAAGACTTGAGTTTGACAATAATAGTGTAAGTTGAAAAAACAGTGAGATCCTGTCATAGTTCCATCACTTTTTCCTGGAATAAAAACTGGCTTAGTATGATAATAATTAGTACCTAAGTCTAAAATAAGCACTTCATATTCTGCTAGAAAAACATTTATGTAATGATTGTATCAAAACTTTGGGAAATGGTAACTCCTTTTAGACCTGAAATAAAAAACTTAATACAAAGAGGAAATAAAATGAGAGTTTGATTGTTTTTTTGGTGTGGTTTTGTTTGTTTGCTTGGTTTTGTTTTGGGCTTGTTTTTTTGCTTATTTGGTTGGGGGGTTTTGTTGTTGTTGTTGTTGGAGAGGGGTTGTTGGTTGTGTGGTTTTGGTTTGTTTGGGGTTTTTTGGGGTTTTGTTTTGTTTTTTTTTCCCAGAACAAAGGTAGTTAACATAGATCAGATGACATCTTGAATGTAATTTGCTTTGATAGAGTACCTATAATATGACTAACTTCAGTAGAGAAGGTTTTCTGAACATGCAGATTCTTGGGGGAAAATAATTGTACTAAAATCTGTCTTACAGTAGCAATTTGTGTTTTCTCTCTGCAGTTGTATGTTTCCTTGTGCCTGGTTCAATGAAATATTAACCACAGCATTGATATTTTAATTTTTTTTTTTTTGCTTTACTTCCATTGTCATATTCTCTCATTGTTGCACATGCATATATAACTTGCTACATGAGTGATTTCCACTTTGAGCTTCAAAGCAATTAAAAAACTTAAATTATTTAGATATTTAGTCTTTTTGCATGTGTGCAGTTCATTTTACGTGTTCAGTTTCATTAGTAGATTCTTTTGATAGATAACTTCTTGCTGTTGCAATTAATACTGGCACTGCAGTGGTGTAGCTAAAAGATCTTAACTACAAAAATCATTCTGAGCCAATTATGAGTAGTTCTTCGTAAGATGTTACAGCTTCTTCATAAGATGCTATCGGTGTTTATTAAGCATTGCCCAAGTTTTGCATACTGCATCTCTTCTATGAGAAAGCCCATAATTTTCAACAGGAAATGGAGTTATAGGAAATATACAAAGAGTGGTAACCATGGCTACAATATCATTTAAGAAAGATTTTTGGGTAGGGCTGGATCAATATGCTTAACTTCACATGTTAATATTGATTTTTGTATCCCAAATAATACCAATTCCAGGTAATTGGAATTGATTCTGTCACACCTTAACACTGAAAATTAATTTGCAGTGTGTTGTCATTTTGTTTCCTTCTATTATGGAAGTATTTGTTAAGTCCTAGCCCAAGCCTTTGCAGTAGACACACTACAAACATGGGAGAAGGAATCATAGAATGGCTTGAGTTGCAGGGGACCTTAAAAGATCATACAGTTCCAATCTAGGCAGGGACACCTGCCGCTAGACCAGGAAGGGAAGGTAGTTTCTTTCATGGAAGAAACAAGACAACAGATGGCTGCAGAGAGAAAGGCAGGAGTACCCCAGGAAGTCATGAAACTGTTGCTAATCAGTGTGGTGTACTTGAGGATGTGCAGTTCTCCCACAACTAATTCATTTTTTTTCATAGTAAGAGTGGTCAGGAATTGGAATGGGCTGCCCAGGTTGGTGATGGAGTCACCAACCCTGGATATGTTTAAAAGTCATTTGGATGTGGTGCTTGAGGATATGGTTTAGACTGAACCTTGTAGAGTAGGGATATCAGTTGGACTTAGTGATCCTGAGGGGCTTTTCCAACCTGAATGTTTCTGTGATTCTGTGTTTTCATCAGAGTATCTTTTGCTTCTGAAGACTTAAGTTGCTCTCGTGGCTGTTGCTTGGTAAGTAATTTTTCAGTTGTGCTAGAGGGCAAGAGTACCAGTCCTGTACACTGAAATTTGGAGTAAGTTCTTGGCTTTGCAGTGAGTGTGAAGAGCCAAGGTTATATGGTATTTAATATATGGAGTGTTTTTTTCCTTCTACTGTTTTAACAATTAATCTCATATGTAGATTAACAGACATTGGGAAATAATTCTGTTGTGTAATACCTTAATCAGTGCCAGTAGTTGCTTGGCTGTAGAGACACCTCCCAGACTGTAGGAGTTTAAATAGAGTTAATTGTGTATATTCAAGAAATTATCTTGTTAAGCTATGATGACAGAGCTGAACAAATGTATGGATTATTCTTAAATGCAAGTCTTTATTCCTCTTTTCCCAGATCTTGTTTGTGTCCTACCACTAGCAAAAAATTACACCATGCTTTTAACCATAGTGTAGCCCTGTGTAGTTTGCTTACATATAATGCAAATAATGAAAATAACATAATATATTTGTGTACCCCTATTATCTGGGATCCTAGATAAAGGCCAAGGCACTGTTTTGTTCATTTTTTGCGTGTATACCATAAACAGAGCATCATGCACCCAAGACCTCATTATAAAACAAAAGATAACACACACAAATACAAGCAGATCTGAGACTATAAAGAAAAAATAGAGGAGACATAGATGAGTACGTTAAATGGCTATTGCAGCTTTCCAGTGGCCCAATTACTGCCCAAGTGTTGTTTTGTAATAGAAAAGAAATATCAAGCAGTGTTTTGCAGGGAAATAGAATGAAGTTTTGTGGATATTTGCTAGCAATGCCTTCTGAATACAAGAGCAACACAAGAAAATACCTAATGTTGGTATGTTTTCAAACAGACAGGACAGTGCCAAAGACTAATTTCATTATTTTNTTCTCTATTAAAATATTCCAATTAGCCTTAAACCAGCACAATAAGTTTTCACAGCCGCTCGCTTGTACTTCACAGTACTTTGTCTGGTTTTCATGTACCAGAGAAGAGAGATGTGTAAGATTTATGCATATTGTCATATGAAGATAAGAACCCAAAGAGAGATCTGAACCTAAGAGGGTGTTCTGGTTATGAAGCTTATGATACTCCCAGGGGAAAGGGGGAAAGACCAGAAGATCACTTCTGTAAGTTACTTATAAAATTAGTAAGACAACGGGAAGGAACTTCAGTGGGACAAGTTTATATGGCACAGATGCAGCTTATCACTCTGCAGGGCAGGTTCCACAGATCTTTTAGTCCTTTCTACCCTATTCTTAGTCTTCAGTAGTAGCTACCTGAATCTCGTGCTGCAAGTCGATTTTATTGCTTGTCTTGCTACTAGCAGAGAGTATGGTGTGGTTTTATTGTTTTTTGCATCATGTTGGAGTAGGTTTGGGTATTCGGTTTCTTTGGGGTTTGTTTTTTAACTCTTTCTTATTTGAAAGAATTTGGTAGGTCTTGAAAGCTCTTAGGTGTTTTTTTTTATTTCTGGTATCTAGGAAGCACCTGTGATGTGTGACACTGCAGTAGACACACCTGTGCTGTCAGTAGAAGGATGTTTTTATCCTCTAACCTGGTTCTTCAACTATATCTTTTTATGGCAAGAAGCCATTGCAGGTGGAATTAGGATTTTTATGGGCCGTGGCTCTAAAGTTCTTTTTTATTCTGTTTGTGAGGTTTGAATTTTTTTTTTTCCCCCCCTCTCTATTTCTTGATTTTTGGTGTTGCTGTAAGTTACTTCACAAAGGAATGTATTTGTGTTTTTATAGACATTGAGGAAGAGTTTTAAGTGACGTGCTGAAGGAAAGGTTGCTGTCAAACACTTAATTTTAAATTGTAAGATCCACTGAGTTTAAAAAAGGGTTCCCAAAATCAGAGAGGAGATAAAGCTGAGAGTGTTTTTGTGTTGGAAGCAGAGGCATGCTTGAATAATGGAGGAACAACCTTAGTATCATTGGAATGACAGGATAACAAAAGAATTATGCTAAGAGATGTGGTGTTTACCCATGGGAGCTCAATCTCCTCTTGTATTTTACTGTTAATATTCTAAAGGCAAATTTGAACTAGAGGTCTGTGGTTTTTTTTCTTACACCTTTCATGTATGTGCTGTGTACGCTGTGTGTAATAACTATATTAAATCCCCATGGAATGAGATGTGACTGTCATTCACAATTTTGCCTCCAAGGGTGCTCAAGTCACGTGCAGAAAGAGGACACAAAGACCAATTCAACTAAAGTCAAGCTAAGAATCTGTGGTACCTCTCCTAGTTGTGTCCTGACATCCTAGGAGTTGTTTTCATTCTTTAACTAACCTTATTTCAGAAGTTAAATCTGCAGCTTTTTATTTCTTCAAGCTAGATTTTCAGTTTCATCACTCAGTTGATATGTTTCAGTTAACTGAGGTTGTAAAATGAGTAAACAATTTTGGTGGCATTTCACAGGAATGAGTTCTTAGCTGCACTGGAAGAAACAAAGAAACCATATAATAGTAATAATAATAGATCTGCAGCTTTGGACCTACTTTACATGAGAGATTAAATTCTTACCTGGTATCTAGTTTATTTAAAGCACAGAAAAATTGTGTATGTAAAGTAGTCCCTGAGCTCTGTGCCCTGATACAGGGGGAACATCAGACTGGCCTCTCAGGCTCCTCTCAAGCCTTGGCATAGCTCTTTCATGCAGCTGTTTTATACTGTAACCTATGCATTAGTCCAGATGGCTTGCAGCCCCTTGTGCTGTCTATACCGAGGCACTTGGAAGTGTTCTGGGACTGCTTTGATGAAGAGATGCTGCCCTCTCTGACCTCTTGGGTGGTACAGCAGTTTCTGTGCTTCATCTCAGGTTAGGCCTGGCAAAATAAGCAGAACTGCAAAATTTGTAACTGTAATTTAAAATGCCAACATCAGGAAGCATTTAAGTATTGGATTAAGCAGAAAGGGACCTGGGGTACTGGTAGATGGGTGACTGAAGGTGAGCCACAGTGTGCCCAGGTGGCCAGGAGAACCAGTGGCATCCTGGCCTGTATCAGGAACAGTGTGGCCAGTAGGACAAGGGAGGTTATCCTGCCCCTGTACTCAGCAATGATCAGGTCACACCCTGAGTGCTGTGTCCAGTTCTGGGGCTGTCAGTTCAAGAGAGATGTTGAGGTGCTGGAAGGTGTCCAGAGAAGGGCAGCAAGGCTGATGAGGGGCCTGGAGCACAGCCCTGTGAGGAGAGGCTGAGGGAGCTGGGGATGTGCAACCTGCAGAAGAGGAGGCTCAAGACAGACCTCATTGCTGTCTACAACTACCTGAAGGGAGGTTGTAGCCAGGTGGGGTTGGTCTCTTCTCCCAGGCAACCAGCAACAGAAGGAGGGAACACAATCTCCAGTTGTGCCAGGGGAGGTCTAGGCTGGTGTTAGGAGGAAGTTCTTGACAGATAGAGTGATTGACATTGGAATGGGCTGCCCAGGGAGTTGGTAGAGTCGCTGTCCATGGAGATGTTCAAGAAAAGACTGGATGAGACACTTAGTGTCATGGTCTAGTTGATTGGCTAGGGCTGGGTGATAGGTTGGACTGGATGAGCTTGGAGCTCTCTTCCAACCTAGCTGATTCTATGGTTCTATGATTAACACTTTCTTTTAGTGATGTTTGTCCTAAATAGAAACTGTAGTACTGTGGTAATACAGGGAAACACATTGATAGAAAGTATTGTTTAGTAATTAGGAATAACAGTAGATGACTTTTTTTTTTTTTTTTTTTCCCCCAGATGGTGGTAAAAACTTTCATGGATATGGACCAGGACTCGGAGGATGAGAAGCAGCAGTATCTCCCATTAGCCTTGCACCTTGCATCTGAATTCTTCCTCAGGAATCCCAATAAAGATGTACGCCTCCTTGTAGCATGTTGCTTGGCTGATATCTTTCGTATCTACGCTCCTGAAGCTCCATATACATCCCATGACAAACTTAAGGTAAAAATGCTTTATGAATCACAGAACTGTTTTGGTTGGAAAAGACCTCTAAGGTCATGGAGTCCAAACACTGATGTAATGCCACCATGCCCATTAAACCATGTCCCACAGTGCCATGTCTGCATTTCTTGAACACCTCCAGAGATGGTGAGTCCATCTCCTTGGGCAACCTGTTCCAATGCCCAATCACTCTTTCTGTAAAGAAATACTTCCTGATATCCAACTAAACCTTCCCTGGCACAATTTCAGACCATTTCCTCTCATCCCATCATGTGGTACTAGGGAGGATAGATGAACCCCCACTTCTACTTCATCCCCTCCTACTTCATACTTAGGAAAAAACCTACACTCAGCCCTTGAAAAACCAAACCCAACTGAATTTTTTTTCCCTTGCATTTATACTGATGTTCAGATGATTAAAGAGATGTTGCTTTAGTCTCGTGAGTTAGTGCAGTACTTTGAGGGTCAGAGATGTGTTAAGGAAAGCTAGCTACCCAACCTCTGTGTTGGTGATGGCTTTCTCTCAGTGCCTAAAAAAGCCCATTTAATGTTCTATCATGAATTTATAAATGTGGGTATATGTCACTACTAAAAGGTTGTATTTTTTATTCTCTGCTGAAGCTTGTAAACACTTTCTCATTTTTTGACAGGACATATTCTTGTTTATTACAAGACAATTAAAAGGCTTGGAGGACACGAAGAGCCCTCAATTTAACAGATACTTTTACTTGTTAGAGGTAACACAGTCATTATAAATTTCAGTAGATAGTATTAGCTCTGTAAACCTGAGAAACGTGATCAGTCTTTCCCCAGATGGGTGGGAAATTTTGTTTCTTCTGTAGCTCACACCAGACTCATTAATGAAAGTTAATCAGTTGCTTCTCTTAGTAGCTATAATTCCTTTTGCATGTACTAAGTTCATGCAGCCTGTGGCTGAGGACATCTTAAAACAATTGGTATTTATTAACATTTAGACTTTGTCTTCTGTATTTAGTTTTTTTTGTCATGCATCCTTAAGGTGCAACTGAATTCAGGCGAAAATGCTGATTAAAATGCAAATCTTTTTATATTGATGATGGGAGAAGTAATGCAAAATTTTGATTTTAAAAATCAGCTGTTGTTGACAAGAAGTGCCAGGGGTTTGTCAGTGTCCACTTAGAAACAGTATCTGGTTTGTAAACTTTCTGTTGATGTTTAAAAATGTCTTGTCTCATAACATGAAGGAAAAAAAGTATAGAAATGTGGATTTATTATATTAACAACTTCTGTCAATCTGCTTTTCTACATAAGAAATCAGATTACTCTAGAAAATAACTAAATATAGATGTCTATTTCAAAGCCCCTGTATGTCAAGAACTCTTTATACGTGAAGCAAATACCCAGGCTCTTTCTCCAAAAAGTTTACAATCCATTGTATAATATTTCTCCTGAGATAGGTTAAAAAAAAAGTAACTAACATGATTACATTTACGTGACTTTATGTGAAGTTGCAATATCCTGAATGTCTTATTTTTTCTTTTAGAATTTAGCTTGGGTTAAATCTTACAACATCTGCTTTGAGTTGGAAGATTGCAATGAAATTTTTATTCAGCTTTTTAGGACTCTTTTTTCAGTTATCAAGTAAGTCAAATTGCTTCAACTCTATCAAATTGTCAAAAGGACATCGGTTTTGGGGGTAGTCTGAATCTCTGTATTGCCTACAAGTAAATATGACTGAATAGAGCAAGTCTTTATTCCTTCAAATGAGGAGATACAGGGAAAGCAAGGGAGTGCGAATTACTAGCGGTGTGGAGGAGTTAAATGTAGACATGTTTTAATAATTCCTGTCCATGTACCTAATTCCAACTCATTTATTTACCTTTCTATTTCCATGGTTGTTACTTTCTCCTTTTTTGTATTTTGTTTCACTTAAAGCAAAATTAAGATGTTCAGCACTTTCTGTAACACAGGAAAGACACACAAAATACTTCCAGGTTTTGAGATGTGCGGAGTGCGAGGGAGAGCAAGCTGGACTGTATTAGACATTGCTTCTTAATGGTGCTGTTAATATTTGTCATGGTCTGAAAGTTTAGGATTGATAATATTCTTTATCATTATTGATAATATTCTCTATCATCTTAGTAATAGCCACAACCAGAAGGTACAAATGCATATGCTGGATTTGATGAGTTCTATCATCATGGAAGGCGATGGAGTAACTCAGGAGCTGCTGGACTCAATTTTGATTAACCTCATTCCTGCACACAAGGTCTGTAAAGTAAAATATGGTAGTAGTATACCATTATAAAAATACTTTTTGTTGCCTTTTGTTGTTTGTCTCTCCACACACTTTAGCCATCACCATTGGTTTGTTTCCTCCCCCTCCAGCCTTGTAATAGTGGATTGAAAATTTCCTATGCGGAATTATTTGGTGTTGTTCATTAGCTGTGCCTAGTTTATTCACTGTCAAGAGATTCTGCCCACTTACCACCTCAGGAACTGTCCTGAATCAGAAATTAAGTATTTTCAAGCAAGTGTAATATGTATCAGGAAAACATTACTTCCTAAGGGTTGTGGGTTGTAGGTTGTTTTTGTTTGGGAGTTTGGATATTTTTATTTTAAAAGATGTGAAGTATTGTTTGTTTTATTTAAAAGAAATAAAAAGGAAAAGGAAGAGGGGGGAAGACTTCCCAAGACTTCTCTGGTGACTTTCTGTATGCCTCAGGCCAGTGATTCCACTTGACCCTAGTTGTTTGAGGGTTGGTGGTGGGTGGTTTTGGGTTTTTTTTGTGGGTTTTTTTTTGTGGGTTTTTTTTTAATTTTTTTTTTTTTTCATCCTGTGTCTTAATAAAAGAAAATTTTAAAGGTGGAAAAACTTAATCATTGCCTGAAGTGTAGTATTTGTTTTTTGGTTTGGTTGAGTTTTGTGTTGTGTTGTGTTTTGGTTTTTTTTCCAGTTGGTTAGTTGTTTTGAGTGCTCTCTATTCTCTATATAATAACTTTTCTGCCCTTTTGCAAAGTTCAGCATCCCTTTAAGTCACTTTGAAGTGACATGCCACCCCCCTTCACCCCCCTTTTCCTAGAGGAGTCTTATGTAAGCCTCTCCTAGCAAACTTCTACTGTCATGCAGGTGCTATCTTAGGTCATCAGTGCAGCTACTTCCGGTAGGTTTTTTGGTCCTTCCTTCCCAGTCACTAATGCTGTCCTGGTTTTACTGGGTATTTTAATTTATGGTCACTGGGTCTGTAGGTAAGCTTTTGAAGTATGTTCACCATAATGGCTAAATAAAGTTGAAAGGACAATAAACACAACTCGCATGCTGTGAAATCAGAGAAAGTGAGATGCAGGCTGGTGTTGCCTTGCACTGACCAAGAAAAATCCCTTGCTAAAACATGCCTCTTACTGAAAATTGTGTGGAGAACAGTAAGCTTCAGTGATGAGCTGCAGTAAGTGATCTGTACTCTGATTGCCAAGTACCTCTTTCTCTTTGTTCATTTATTAATTTAAAATAATGACATAATTAAGGCTACTCCATCCTTGACTACGTAACTGAAGTTAAATGGGCTGATAAAAGCAAGGACTATTCTTTTGTTCAGTTGAAGAGGCAGAAATCATGGAAATGTATAGCACAGGAGTGACTAAGCCGTGGCCATTGTCAAACTGAGTCAAATCTCAACAACAGATACGTAAAAGTGTCTATCAGTTTGCATTCCTTCTGTCATGACCATGAGATGAAAATCCTGTTCTATCAACTCATTTTTATTGACAGCAAGATGATATCTTAATAAAACTGCCAACAGGAAGGGAAGTCTCTTGTTGATAACAGTAGAAAAGTCTTTCTTTTTTTTTTTTTTTGTAATATGCTGTTCTTTCTAAGTTGTTTCTAGTAAATTCTAAGCAGTAGAGGTCAGGAGTGGAGATGAGTGTGCCAGGTGCTGAGTGATGCTGTTCACAATGGTGAGAGCATTGCTCTCAGGATCCAAAGGCCTGGTAATCACTGGACAACTGAACAGTGTCTTGTGACTACTTGGTGTAGGCAAAGTGCAAGTGAATATAATCCTTTAGCATTAACATTTTTAGTTTAATCATGTAATTTAGCTTAATAAATTATCAAGTAAGTCTCTGATAAAGTTGGGGGAGGGTAAGCTTGGTGCAAATACTGGATTGTACTCCACTGTTAGAGGACTGGTGGCCAGTACTTTAATGGCTCTTGGCCATCATGACTGAACAAATAATATGCTGTAATCAGTTTTCAGTATCATACTTTGTTCAGTGTTTCTGATCTGTTTTATCTTTGTTTTCTGTAACAACAGAACTTCTGCTCTTTACCACAATAGTTTAAAAATTGAAGAGACTAAACAACAAAACAAAGTTGTTTTAGCTGCTCTGCCTTGGAGAGTTTGACAACAGCATTTAAATTTCCCTTTCATGAACAGATCTCTTAGAAAATTGTGATTCTATCAATTGCTTGTCCTTAGGTATGTAAATCAGAAGCACCATAGCTTGAAAAGCACAGTTTGTTTTCCGGTAGAGGATGTATAAAAACAATATTTCTATGCCAACACAAAGAAATAAACTACTAATGATTCTTTGCTAGTATCAGTGTGGCTAGGCAGTTACATTTAATGGAAGTTCATCTTTGTAAAGGTGCTGAAATGTGTGTTTTGGATAATGTAGTCTCTTCCTTTGGGGGAATTTGGGGTTTTGTTTGTTTGTTTTTAATTCTCTTTACACTGTGTGAGACAAACTGCAGTTAAAAAAAAAAAAAACTAGACAAGAAGTAGAGACTCCCTCAGTAGTTAAGTTATATTCATTTGTATCTCCAGTATCAGTAAAGTGGCTTTTCTGCATGTTGATCTCTCTCTCTGTGCTAATGTGGCCCTTCTGTAGCAAACCCAGGTTTTCCATAGCAGTATGGTAGACCACCTATGGCATCAAACTGTAGTTCTTTTTAAGTTTAAAACCAATGCTGTTTAATGAACATATTTCTTCACATTCTTACTGCCAAGATTATTCCTTAAAAACATATATTTAATGTGTTAAAAAAAAAAAAATTAGTATTTTGGTCCATATCCTCTACATTGTGGAGAGCCTGTTTAGGGTTAAAAGAAAAACAAACCCAAAAAACCATGATGCAGTTTCATTGCAAGAAGTCTTTGAAGCTTTAGATCCAAATAAAGTGCATTGTCTGTATAATGTTGGCAACTCTTTAGTTTAATAAAGATATGCCTGCCAACAAGATTTTAATCATGGTCTGATTTGGAGAGAAACTGGTTTGTTTTGAATTTGAGAAGAGTTTATACATACCTGTCTGTCTGCAGTTCAGTGTTATGGTCACTGAAGAGATAATTGTTTGAACCTTTGGTCATTTGTTTCTCTTTACTATCAGTCAGTGCACTGTCTTTTGGTTTGTCATCTCATTAGCTAGAAGAACATGAGGGAGCCATTCTCAATGTAGCCTTGCCAGGCACTGTCTTTCCAAGAATCAGTCATCCTTAGGCTTTACCTGTATTTTGTCTGCAATCATTTATAATTTTCAGGGCCATCACCTTCCTCCCCCTGACTCCAAGCAGCATTAATCTCGAGATGAGATGAACTACTGCATATTGGATTTTGTGCAGATTTGGACAGTCACATTTTTCAGATGTGAAGTTACATTCCTTATCTTGCTCAAGAGTAATAAAAGCAGTGTTCATATTTGTTACTTTGCAATCAAGTGTTTACTTGGAAAGTTTGCAGCTAGCTTGCTGCCTGGGTTGTAGGTGCTTTCTGTGGGCTGTCTCATAGCATATAGTGCAATCTGTGGAGAAGTGCAGTTTTACCCTCTAGATGAGGCTGCATGTTGCTACAGGGTGTACCTTCAACTGAGTATGTGAGAGGGAAACAAACCCATATTTAAATAGTAAGTTTAGTTAATTTTTCAGTTGCAAAATTTGGTGTATGAAGGTGTGGTAGTGTTTCTTCAAAATATTGAATGTGATTGCATGAGAGAAGTTCATAAATGCGAATGCAATGTTAAAGGTAACAACTGGAGTGGTAAAGTCTTTGAATAATATGGAGGAAGTGTTGGGTTTGGATCAGATTTCTTTTAAGTGTGTGGAAAAAGTAGTTTTTGGGTTTTTTGTTTAAGTCTGTAATTACAGAATTAACGTAACTGAACTTAGATAGCTTTGAAACAAAGAGATTGGTGGTAAAACACCTTTCTAAAGTCATGGTCTTCTAAGATTGTGAGAGAAAAATAAAATTTGTCTTTAAAATGTTACTGTTTTTCTGTTTTTTCTTTCAGAACCTTAATAAACAAGCATTTGATCTTGCAAAGGTCCTGTTGAAAAGGACCGTCCAGACCATTGAACCGTGTATTGCCAATGTATGTAAATCAATTAATCCATGTTACCCACAAGTAATAAGTGTTCTTCTTATTGTCTTGATTTACTGGAGATTTGTTTGTTTGATTTGAAATATTCTTTATAAAACTTACCTTTTTTTGTAATGTAGATACGAGAGGACCATTTTCCAAATAGAATTATTAGCTTGAATTATTGATCTTTCAACTAAGAGGAAATAAGTGCTTACTCATATTAGTCTAAAGTTAAGCTTAAATCTAGGCTATGAAAATAGATTATTACTGAAGAGATTCTATTCCAACAAAAGAAATTTGCAGCAATAGTAATTTATGTCTGGCAATCAGACAGCCCTATTTCTTCCCAAGCTTTAGGATGAAGAATGTCAAACTACCTGCTCTTCACTAGGTATTTTTTTTTCCCCATCCTAAACTTGTTTCAGTTTAAGACTGAAGATTTGATTTAGACTAAAGATACGATTTTTTTACAAGGCTTCTTTCTATTAGAATTCGTTTTGTTGAATATCAGTGTTGTATGTTCTACTACAGTTGGGGTGGGATGTAGTCTGATCCATTCTGTGGCCTTTTCTTGGTCCCAAAGCAAATAGAATTTTTAAAAGCCAGTAATTTTAAAAAGGAAATTAGGAAAATTCTTAAAAGGTGAATTAAAGTATTTAAAAACTGGAGTCTCACTAACAAGCACCAGATCCCAATTCCCCTGTTTCTTTAACCTTTTCTAATTAGTTATAGCTGGAAACAGGATAGCAGATAGAGTGACCTTTGAGTTGATTTAATATTACTCTTCTTACTTTCTTATTCAAGTGTGTAATAGCTTTGTCGCATTTGTACTGCTCAAATAATATTAATATTAACATTAACCCACAGTATCTAATGGGAAATATATCAAGTGTATCAAAATTTAACAAATCCCAAAGAAATCATTCAAAAATAGCAATCTAACAGAAAAAAAGAAACTTAAGAGCTTTGATAAATTACCATTACTGCACAACATATCATAAAGTCATCTGATAATCTTTAAAATGTAGGGAGGCTTCTTTTTCAGCATTTGATGATCTTCAGTTTGGATTGGTTTTAAATGATAAAAGAATGGAAGGTACCAAATGAACAAGCATCTTAATTTAACAGTTTTTTCATTACCTGTTTAGTTATTGATGATTTAAATTATCATAGAATAGACTCATAGAATTGTTTTGGTTTTAAGATCATTGAGTCCAACCATTATCTAATTCTATCAAGTCTGATGCTAAACCACGTCTCTCAGCACTACATTTCTGTGTTTTTAAACACCTTGAGCAGTAGGAATTCAGCCATCTCCCTGGGGAGCCTGTTCCAGTCTTTGAGAACCCTTGCAATTGAGAAATTTTTCTTGTGTCCAATTTAATCCTCCCCTAGTGCAACTTGAAGACATGTCCTCCTGTCCTAATCACTTGTTACTAGGTGGAACAGCCAACCATCTCAATCCAGCCTCCTTTCAAGTGGTCATAGAGAGCAAGGTCTCCCCTCAACCTCTTACTGAAGGCCCCAAAACTAAACCCAGTACCCCAGGTGTGGCCTCAGCATTGATAAGTCCAGGGGGACAATCCCTTCCCTGGTCCTGCTGGTCACACTATTCCTGATCCACATCAAGATGCTGTTGGCCTTCTTGGCCACCTGGGCATACACTGACTTGTATTCAGCCAGCTGTTGATCAACACCCCTGGGTCTTTATCTAGCTGGGCAGTTTCCAACCACTCTCCCCCTAGCATGAGGTGGTTGTGACCCAAGTGCAAGATGTTAAATTACCAAATTACCATGAATTAATCAATCCTGATAAAACAGTTAGACATGATGATCTTAGAGGTCTTTGTCAATCAAAATAATTCTATGATTCTAAGTAATAGAACTGAACTCTGAAGGACGTTTGTAATTTACTTGATCCAAAACTGTAAGGCTGAAATACTTTTGATGCAATGAAAAATATATGTATTGAGTACCTTTCATTATAATTTAAGTATTAATGATGGTACCTTTATAATAATTTTTTACAATAATGTTTGCATTATTGAAGGAAAATCTGCTAAATAACTTTTTTTAATATTCTAGTTTTTTAACCAGGTTCTGGTACTGGGAAAGTCTTCAGTAAGTGACTTATCAGAACATGTGTTTGACTTGATACAAGAGCTTTTTGCCATAGATCCTCACTTACTGCTGTCTGTCATGCCACAGCTTGAATTCAAGCTGAAGGTAGGTTACAAGTAATAAAACTCGTGTACATGGTAAGAGCACAGAGCTGTAGATTTAATAAGTGTTCCACTGGAGGGATAAAAATGTGCTTATCACCTTATTTTAAAGATAAATGTAATATTGCAGGAAAGATACTGGAAAGATGTATACAATTGTGCTTTCTGTGCTTGCAAATGTGTATTATGCACAGAAAATAATGATAAATTTATATAATCTAATACCTAATATTTTAATTTCAACTGAGTTCAGAATATAATTAGGCTGTGGCTGATTTAGGTCATGAAATGCAAGTATATGCAAGAAATACTGAAATCAGCTTCAGTATTGCTTTGCAGAATTCTCTTTGATGAAGTAATATTTGAATTATAGAGGAAATACTCCAGAATGTTTTCTGAGATTGGTCACAATCAGCTGGTAAATCAGCTGGCTTCTTTTGAATCTTGGAAATACTTTAATTTATCCTGATATGGGGGTTTGGGTTTTTAAAATTGCAGAGTTTTTCATCTTAAAATTGTAAGTGAACAGGATAAATACTTCAGGTATGTACATAATACAGGGTGTGGTGGCAACAAAGATAATCAAGAAATAGATATTGGGTGAAATTACATTTTATTAATGTTAGTAATGCACATCTAATTGTAACATTGTCAATCGTACCTTTTTGACACACATAAAATACTCTTGAAAATGCTTTAAAGCAAAAAAAAGATGATTCATTATTGAAATTCAGATATATGGTATTCAGACTATTGTGCATGGATTTCTATTCCTGAAAGAGGCAGAGTTTTCCAAACATATAGAATCAAAGAATCATAGAATGGCTTAGGTTGGAAGGGACCTTAGAGATTGACCTACTCCAAGCTCCTTGTCAATGGCAGGGATACCTCTCAACTAGGCTTGGCTGATCAATGCTTCATTCAGCCTGGCCTTGAACACCCCCAAGGAGGAGGCATCCACAGCCTCCCTGGGCAACCTATTCTTGAGTCGCACCACCCACGTATTGAAGAACATCTTCCTAAGACTCAGTCTAAACCTACTCTCCCTCAGCTTAAAACCATTCCCCCTAGACACCCTTATGAAAGTCCATCTCCAGCCTTCCTGGAGGATCCCTTCAGGTATTGGAAGACAGCTATAAGGCTACCCCAGAGTCTTCTCCAGGCTGAACAACCCCAGCTCCCTCAGCCTGTCCTCATAGCAGAGGTAGCTCAGCTCTTGGATCATCTTTGTGGCCCTCCTCTGGACTTGCTTCAACAGCTGTGTCCTTCTTATGACAAAGACACCAGAACTGGACACAGTATTCGAGGTGGACTCAGTACAGATAATTAATGATGTTAATAGATATTTGTGTATTTTTACTTACATTCGTCTAATGTAATTAGGGAGATTGAGGATTATAAGTGGCTATTTCAAACTCACTTTTTTAATGTTACTTGCAAAAGCAGAAGGAAGTGGAAGCCAGCAATTAGTATAGAGATGCTACAGGTAATGATTTACAGTTGTGCTTTCATGTTTTGATATTTAGAGCAATGATGGAGAAGAACGTTTGGCTGTTGTTCGACTTCTGGCTAAACTCTTTGGCTCCAAAGATTCTGATCTGGCCACACAGAATCGTCCTCTTTGGCAGTGCTTTCTTGGACGGTAAGAGAAACAGAAATAAAATTCTCTAATCATTTTGTTCAGAATTTTCAGGTATTGTTGCATTTCTCAGTATGTTTGTTCAAATACAATTGCATCCTCTAAAAAGTCTTTTATACTCATAGAATAATTTTGATTGGAAAAGACCTTTTAAGATCAAGTCCAACCATTATTGAACTCTACCAAGTGTGGTGCTAGACCATGTATGTCCCTTAGCACCACATCTCTGTGGCTTTTAAACACCTTCAGGGATACAGATTCAACCACCTCCTTGGGGAGCCTGTTCCAGTGTTTGAGAACCTTTTTAGTCAAGAAGTTTCTTCTGATACCCGGTCTAACCCTGCCCTGGTCCAACTTGAGGCCATGTCCTCTTGTCCTTTCTCTTGTTACTGGAGAAAAGAGACCAACAGCCATCTTGCTTCAACTTCCTTTCAAGTGATTGTAGAGATCAAGAAAATCTCACCTCAGTCTCTTTTTCTTCAGGCTCAACAACCCCAGTTCCTTCTTTTATTAAAGCTTCAAAGCAGGAACTGCATACTGTTACATTTTAGAATGATGAAGCCTGAAGGACTGCTGCTGCATTGCTGTCAGCAATAGAAATATGTTAGATCACTAGCACAATCCATACACAGCAGAAACCATATGGTATATATGCCAGCATTGTCAAAGTTTCATACTATTCAGCTATGGCTGCTGCTGCATCTTTAATTTGGTGTTCCACCTTTTTGAGTGAAAAGACATTTCTGTACTTTAAGGAAATACATCACTCTCGAAGTGTTTTCAAATGGTCCATGTTGCATGGAGATTTACATTTTAGTAATTTGGTTTGTATTTATGTATGTATATATATACACACGTATGCACATGATTGGCAGTGTATGGATAATTAATGTTCAAAAGTCCATGGATAAAATCCTCTGAGTAAACATTTCATCAGCATATAGCCTGTTCATTCTTTAATTTTAGTCCTGACTTACATTTTTGTTGTTTCTTGGGAAATTATCTGAGGTACATTCTAGAGACAAATTAAAAACGATTTCTCTCGTATTCTTTTGCCCTGTGTAGAGTATTCTAATAGTTAATGGAACATACTATCAACACATGTTACTACATAGAGAATAATCTTGATTTGCAAGGCTAATTAAAAATTAATATTCATCATCTTCTGTCCCTCTAGGTTCAATGATATCCATGTCCCTGTGAGATTAGAGAGCGTGAAATTCGCCAGTCATTGTTTAATGAACCATCCAGACTTAGCAAAAGACCTCACTGGTGAGATGCTTATACAGGGGTTTAGAATAATTTAAGAAATGAGCAAGGAAAAGTGTAATTATTTCTGTACGTAGCACTGTGGTTCTAAAATGTATCAAGTCCAATGCTTGATGCGTGATAGAAGAGCTAACTGCGGAGTAATTGCTTTCTGCTGAAGGCAGGCTCTGGTTATTAGAAAGAGAGGAGTGTGTGACGTGGTGTGTACTTCATCAGAGGCAGTTTTTGAGAAGCTGCCTGCTGCAGAATGAGTTTTAAAGTCATTGCAGATTCTAATGAAACTTTTGGCAAGTCAAAGCAAATACTGCCACGGCATCTTGATTTATGTTCAAAACCAGCATGTTGCCTACTACTCTCTTCCACTGAGTTTTTAAAAAATGGTATTGTGCTGATCTAGACTGTGAGGTTTCTTCCTTTCACTTCAGCATCATTCTAACTATGAGCAGATTTTCAGATTTAACTGAAAATGCTTCTTTTTTGATGCAAATTAACCTACAGCAATAGTCTCTTTAGCTTATTTATCTTCGTAGCTCTTTGGGAATGAAAGTTGCTTCTCTTTTCTTCTTTTCTTCTTATTTTCAGTGTATTCTAATCAATTTTATTTCACTTCATTGCTTGTTGCAAATGAGATTATTTGTAAAAGCCATTCCCTGTTATCTCCTGATATTTATAGTTACAAAGTTGCTTGATATTTAAGCTAGAAAATGGTGGAACAAATATCTCCTGTAGGCAGTTACGTGTTAAATAGATTATATGGTTGTGATATGTGACTGGCATTTAATTCTTCTATGTATTACTAATAAATTGGAGTGTGCCATTATCTACATTAATAAAAGCCATTTTTTCATTATTTTTGATCATAACAGAGTATTTGAAGGTTAGATCCCACGACCCAGAAGAAGCCATTCGACATGATGTTATTGTTACAATTATTACTGCAGGCAAGAGAGATCTTTCTTTAGTCAATGACCAACTGCTTGGCTTTGTGAGGGAAAGAACACTAGACAAACGGGTAAGTGTTAATATTTTATTTTCAGGAATAACAGTTTTTAATATAATTTGCTAAAAGGAAAACAACAACAAAAAACCCCCTCAAACCCAAAGCCACAAAACCAGAGAATCTTAGAGTTGACTGTTAACCAAAAAGCTGTGGGAGGAAAAAAGCAGCTTTCTCCTACCAGAACATCTTAATGTAGTGTCTATATTATAGAGGCACCAATCAAGCATTGTCAAGCACATAAGGTCATTGATTCGAAGAGCATATTCATTTTGTTAAAACAGGAGAATTGCCACATGTTGAGGCCAAAGTTCCCTGTAGCCCAGTATAATTTAATTCTCATGGTGTTCAGTTTTGGTTTCCAGCAATTTGTGACTTAGGAGTTTCTTAAATCTGCTTTATCACGTTTGTCATAGCTTTCAATGGAACTGTATTCACAGAATCGCAGGAACATCCAGGTTGGAAAAGACCCTCAGGATCACCAAGTCCAACCTGTAACTCTACAAGATTCACCTTAAACCATATCACTCAGCACCACATCCAAATGATCCTTAAATACATCCAGGGTGGGTGACTCCACCACCTCCCTGGGCAGCTCATTCCAGTGCCTGACCACTCTCTCTGTGAAAAACTTTTTCCTAATGACCAATCTAAACCTCCCCAGCCTCAGCTTGAGGCCATTCCCCCTTGTTCTGTCTCCAATTACCTGTGAGAAGAGACCATGAACTTCTATTCCATGAACTTTTGGAATTATTTCTTGAATTTATTTAGACTTTAGAATTATCTACAACATCTGCATCAGTTAATTGGAATTCAATGCATATGTGGAAAAAATAACATTTCTTTTAAGCTTGTCTGAAAATTTCACTTATGTAAAGGAATAAATCTTCTTTGACCCACTTATGAGACATAAATATGTATAATGTATCTTTCCCACTCCTCTGCTTTCCCAGCTAAAGAATCACCTAGTTAACTTCCACACAAATTGATTATTGCATGCTTCTGATCATTCTTGTCTGGTTATTCTCTATCCTATTGGACCCAGTGTGACCAGACTTGCCTGTAGCATTCAAGGTGTGCACTGTGTACATAATTTATGATAATCTTTTCTTATTCTTTAACATTCTGTCTTTTATGCTCTTTAAGAGCACTGAGGTGACAATTTTGGCAAACACCCCTATTGACTTCAGTATTTTTCCTGAATAATTTCAAATGGTACATTATCTAATATTATACATGCAGGTGGGAAAAGTTGGCCTTAATCTGAATTTCTTTCATTTCATATTGCAGTGATTCAGTAGCATGACATTTCTCTACAATTCTGCATTACAATATTAGATCTGAATACCTTAGTGAAATTTATACACACTGGTCCATTCATTTCATAATAATGTTTCATATGTTAAGTGTCATGGATTCCCTTCTGACTCCCATCAATATCTTTCTTTTGGTTCTTTCACTGTGAAAACCATCGTCTATTTCCAACCATTATCCCCTATATTTTACTTAATAATTAATTCACAACAGGATTCTTATTTTAAGATCCTCTGGTGTGACACTTCGTTGGAAGGTTTTTTGGTACCTTAATGCATTTTGCTGTATTTGTGTGTCTGCCAAAATATATTTTTTCGTAGACAGAACTTCCCATTGTGTGAAGTGTAATGACTCATTGTCATAACTTCATTTCCCAGCAGTGTCTGCTCTTTGTTGTTGTCACTGCTTTATTTCAACCTTCTTGCCCGTTCAAAATCAGATATTCTGGTGAGTGCCACTCAGCCTCTTGGGATCCTTTGGCTTTCACATTTGATGTTTTCAATCTGTCCATTGACAAATTGCAGTAACAGTAGTTAGTATGTAGTGTATAACTTCTACTAAATTCCTGTACAAGTCACAAATGGGGTATCACTTGGTCATAATGATTTTGTCGCTGCTAATTTTAAGTTGTTTTAAAAAGGATTCTAATGACACTTTAAGAAATCTCTTCAGACCTCTCTGTTGGAATAAATCTTGTTTGATTTTGAGCCTTACAAAACTGAAAGGTTTCTTCTTCTGGAGGATTTGGCGAAGGTGATTAAGTAGTACATTGTTAATAATTTTGGTTCTGTAACTTTTGCCATGCTTCATCAAGATTTTACCTTCAACTTGCCAGAGCTTATACTTTCTGCTGTATACACTACATCAGATGGGGCTTGGTGCTCTTTGGAGGGTGATGCTTTAATAGCAGCCTTCACTGTCCTGTGTAACCATGTTGGGTTTTGTTGTTCTTGTACCTTTATGATAGAGGACATCTTTTCTCTAAGCTGTATCATTCTAACTATTTACTTGAATTCTTCTTTAAAATGTTTCTTTTTTATTTTCCCTTTTAAAACTGAGAATGTTACTGCATTGGAACTTGAGAAAATGATGTTGTAGTTGCATAAAGGGAAATCTCAGTGTTTAGTATGTTCACGATTAAAAAAGCAGCCTTTCCATTCCTTTTACATGCAGCTTGACTTTGCACATTTCTCAAGAGTAATTACCTTCCTCCTTTTTTGTCAGCTATTAAACAAACATGTCATTTATGAGATATAAAAACCTTGAGTGTAACCACCACTTCCCACTGGGGCTTGGCACCTGGTCAAAATGGGATGATTGTTGCTGTGCCTTCTGCATAGTGTCTCCTTTATCATGCTGCCAGCAGTAAGAGGCAGTCAGTTATACAACTGTAATACTCATTTCTAGGGAACTGGGGATTTTCAATTCAGAGAGCCTTAACCCCAGTGTGGGACTTCTTAATGTTGCTAATATGTTTGACTCAGTGATGTTTCACACTGGTCATAGGTTTGATGATATATTTTAGAGTTAGGTGCTTTTTCAGGCAGTCATCAGTGAAGAGTAACTTCTCCTCTAGATGATCTTTCTCTTATAAAAATCTCTGGAGAGAGCTTTAATGAATATACATCCTGAGGAGAAATGAGAATTGAGGATTGACTAGAAATGACTACAACAAACACTTACATTTTGAAGGTAACAATATAGCATGCCTTTGTAAATATAACTAGTGTTATAAAGTGAATACCAAAGACTTCTAAACATACATGATTTTAAAAATTAATAATTATTATTCAGTTTGAGAGAAGGATATTGATATGTCCATATTACTCTCTTCATATTTTCTGTGAAGGTTTTGGTTTTTGGTTTCAGGCATAGTGCATTATACCCACATCAACTATTCCTTTGCTTTAAAGAACTCAATTATCTTCCACTGACTGCATTTACCCCGTGTAAATTTACCCCAGGTTTCTGTTGGACAAATCCACTACAAGCTCCTAAGCAATCATTCATCAATTTGACTTCATCTAATTCCTTTTAGGCCTGCAATCATCTGTCAAATGAGTATAGATAGGACTGTAAAAAGAACATTTCTCCACAAGGCTGAAGTAAAATGCTGATTGCTCAAACACACTGAGCAGTCATTTCAGGTCTACCTTTTCTCTTCATAAAAAGTGTGAGAATTTAAATCTTTATAAGTGCTACATTATTTATATGTGCTGTGGTTTTTTTTCTCCCAACCATATTCTTGTTGGCACAGTGGTAATAAAGATGCCTTAATGGATTTTTTTTTTTTTTTTTTTTTTAAAGGGTAAAACTTTTTGGCTAAAAGACAGGAGCTATGGTTTTTAAATAACATCCTTATCTAACTCAATCTGCATCTACATTTGCACAATCATTACAGCTATTAAAAAGATACCACAAGAATCTCCAAACAAACCCTGCCACCTATAATTTTTAAATTTGTTTCTGTTGGTCCAGTTGGAAAATATCTCTGGGAATAGATGCATCCCAAAATATGGAATCCAGTCCCTGACAAGAATTGTTCTGAGGAATTTTCCATTGGAGTACTGTCTCTAGGGTCTGTCCAGTGCCTTTACTTTCCAAAATAATGAGTTTCGGGAGACATTTTTAAAAAATAAAACAACTTTTAAAGAAGCAACCATCAAAAAAATGGTTCTGGAAGCTTTCCTTTAGACTGGAGTAACCTGAGAAACCTGAAGAGATAGAGGAGAATTTTGACAGCTGACTTCTGTTCCCATTTTTCTCAACGGCCTTTGTGATCACAGACCTCATCCCTTTATGAGAACAGACTTTCACATTGTCATCTTGAAGTCAAAAGTAAGAGAATGAGGAGCCATAGGAATAGGCTTCTTTTTTATTTCTCTTTATACATTTTTCTGCATATATTAGTTTTATCTTCTCTTTCTCTGGGCATACTAAAAAACATTGTGGCTTTTTCCAGTTCAAGGAGAAAGATTTTAAGAGGTTAATATTCTTAACTGTATGAAAAGATTAGGTTAACTATTTCAACAGGTGAGGGATTGTCTTGAACTTCCAGTAAAATTTTTTTTTTTTTTTAGCTTAGCTGAGCAGCCTTCAGTGAAGGGGTTTAATTCTGCTGGTTAAGTAAGGAAGACTGTCGAAATTCTTTTGTTAATGAGATCAGGGTAGTATTTCTGTTAGCTGTGTTTATTAATCTGCTCCTTTTGATGGTTACATTCTCCTTTATTTTCATTTGCATTCACTTTTTACCCTACTATGTGCTGTTTGAGCTTTACTCTCGGTACAACCTTGCTATTTTTATTTTCTCCCTGAATCTCATGTTCAGTGACTTGCTTCCATGGAGTCTCAAAACATTCTTTAAGAGGTTCTGTCCAGTGCCTTCCATCTTCTGCCTGAAAACTGCCTTATTGTATGCTCTGACTTGTGTTCTCTACAGCAGCTTCCATGATCAGAAATCCGTTGGCAAACCAAACCTTATAACTCCTCATAAGTACTCTGCTTTGATTTTAGACTTAAATTATGTAGAATCATCTCTTACAATACTTTTCTGTCTTCTGACAGTAGTTTTGCCATCATTCCTGTCGCTTACAAGACATCTGAGGAAGCTGTCACTTGCATAGGAGGGGTTATGTCTGAATTAGGAGGAAGCTCTTTATAACGAGGGTAGTGAAATATGGGAAGTGGTTGCCCAGAGAGGTGGTGGAGGCCCCATCCCTGGAGACATTGAAGTTCAAACATGTTGGGGCCCTGTGCAGCCTGATCCAGTTAAAGATGTCCCTGTTCACTGCAGAGGGTTTGGACGAGGTGACCTTCAAGGATGCCTTCCAACCTGATGTATTCTGTGATTCTATGACTCCAGGAAAACACTAATCCTTTTCTGAAAATGTTTATTTCAGACCTTTGTTTAAAATGTGCTTTATATTGCAAAGGGTGTGAACAAATTCCTGCAGAGAAACTAAACAATAATGTCTATTTATACCTAAAATTCTTCTCTCTTGTGAAAACAGTTATGCTACATACAGAGTCACTACTGTCTTGACCTTTACTTGTGGCTTTAATATTTAAGAAGTATGTACTACAGTACAATTTTATTTTTCCATCTTCTTGATAGAACTTATTTCAGCAGCTAGTGGTGTGTAAGGCTGTTGTGCTGACATAAGCCATATTATCTTCAAAATATTTCCCTCCTTTGCCCTTCAAGAAGAGGAAGTCACTGAGTACAACTATTAAGAAGTTAAATGTGCAATATCTCACTTGGTGTTACTAAAACAAGCCCTCAGTTTAACAAGATTGAAGAAGTTATGCAGTGTGAATAATAGTATCTACATTTATGCTTGATAGATTGAAATGGTTTTAGCATTGTTAGTCCTTGAAGTTCAAGGCCAAAATTGGTATCTAGAGTGTTTGGGAAGAAATCCTCTCTTTTCAATTTGAATTTCATCCAAATAGTGAGGGAAAACAAGTTTCTTTTGAGGTTTTCTGTGTAAATCATTCAATGAGAGACACCGTTCTCTCTAATTTAGTCCTCAGTCTGTTCTGGTATGATTCCTTCCAAAAGTTAGCCTAGGAGAGCTTACAGTTTGTGTCTATTGAAGTGTTTAATAATGGGACGTTTCCTGTATACATTAAGGGGTAAAGTAGTGACCACCAAAGGCAAGGATCAGAACCCAGGAACTCCACCTGTAGATGCTGCAGTTTGGCTTTTTCCTGGATCTGTGGAGCCTTACAGTGATTACTTCAAGGCTTCAGAAAAAGAGGCCTCTCCTGCTGGCCTGTAAAAGTGATCTAAGAGTTCAGACCTTACAAGTTTAGTTGAGCCTAGATTCCAAATCTCCCATTATCTAGACAGCTGTGCTTTAGGACAGTGTAAGGCTATGCAGAGAAAGAAAGTTGCTACCTCTCACCACTGCCTGTCTGAGTAGGTAACTCTTCCAAATCCTGGCTCAGGAAGACCCTTACTCCGGCATACCTGTTAAGCTGTATTTCATCTTTTCATACTGAGTGGCTCCCAGTTTTAATTTGCTTAGCACAAAGGAGTACTGGTTTCTTCTGTACAGACAGCACTTAATCTGCTTAGTACAAGGAAGAAACTTTGCAAATTCTCATTAGAGGCCCTGAATTTTCAGCTTATGCAGTGTCTAAATATAGGAAGTCAGAATGTGGCCGTTCTGCTTTTCACGCAGGTACATCTTTACTGTATTTTGTCTGTGCTTGATGTTTATTTACCAAAACCACTTCCTACCTCTTTCATTTTTTCCCCTCAAGTGGCGAGTAAGAAAAGAAGCTATGATGGGTCTTGCCCAGCTATACAAGAAGTATTGTCTTCACGCTGAGGCTGGAAAAGATGCTGCAGAGAAAGTGAGCTGGATAAAGGATAAACTTTTGCACATATATTATCAAAATAGCATTGATGACAAGTGAGTTAATCTAAGCCTTCCTAATTTTACTTGTATAGTGGTTATTCTGAGAAAAAGCTGTCATAGCACTTTGTAGTTTTAAGAATGATGTGTGTAATAATAATTAAGGTCTTCACTGTGCTTGTATTATTTGTTCATGTATTTCTTTGGTTTACTGATGCAGCTGGATCTATGATGATAGTAGATGGTCATTAACTAACTACTGTATAGAGAAGAAAAACAAAAAAAAGGTCAAATACTGCATTTACTACCCAGTTCTTGTTTGCCTTAATGTTTTCCAGGCTCTGGTATGTTAAAATGTGAGCATTGTGCATTTATGCACAGACATCTCCTTTTGGTATGCTGTGTAAAAATGGACCCCTTTTTTCTACTCCTTTTTGGGTAGAACACAAGCTGAAGAAATACCAGAGGTGCTTCTGCTGTTGTCTAATCTTCCCTGTTTTGTCACTCAGTCCCTTTAATTTTTTGAAATACCATTTTGGCTGAGGTTTTGGGAGATAGCTTTGAATTCTCACTGGTAATTCTTTGTCTTTCACAAGGAGAGCCAAACCATGAGATCACACAAAGATAGAATTTCAGCCTAGATTTGTAGCACAGCTGACTCAGAAATGTCTGTGTAGTGTTTTTCAGCATCTAACAGGCTGCTGCCTCAGTGTGTTTGTGATCTTGGTGACTGGTCTGTATGCGCTAATGGCCTCCTTCAGTTCTCAGTTAGTGCTAGTGAGTTCTGACTGCTGCAGACATGAAGGTCCACTTTTCTTATCTGGCTGTTCCTAAGAGGGACAGAGTTAGATATTTAATTAGTTGATGATTTCTTAGTGGTGTGGTTTGGGGTTTTTTTTGGTAGTGTGTTTGGTTTTTTTTATTTGTTTGTTTTGAAGTAAGACAGGAGATAGTACACACAGAAATTGCTCTGAAAGTCTGCTGAAACAGAAGGACCAAATAGCGAAAAATAGGAGATCTTCAACATTGAGGTTATTCAAAGATACTGTCTGCAGATATATATGCATCAACTAGGCTTTAATTGCATTGAGAGGTTAATTCTGGTTGTTTTTCTAGCACATTCATGTCTCATAGTCAGTGCACAGGTTTGATAGTCAAAGAATGAATCAAAGTTCCACTGCAGCAGAGCAGATGTTTTCAGTATTCCTACTCACAGGAAATGCAGGACAGTGTCAGTGAAATGAGACAGGGAGTTTGAAGGAAAGACTGTTGTTGCAAAGCTGAGTTTCTTTCTCTGACTGGACTTGTTATGGAAGTCAGACTAAGCCACTGAAACTGGTCTACTCGTGAGTAGATGTGGATTAAATGCTGTTTGTTTTCTTTGAGTCTATGGTGAAGCGCTGCTAGCTTGATTTTCAGTGTTTCTTTAGTCCACTTTGCTACCTCGAATTTTAATGCATATTTTACTAGATTTTAAGGCTCATAATGAAATTCTTGCTCAGTCACACCGTTGGAATGGGTTGGTTCCCCCAACTCAAGTGAAGTGGTAAATGGATTTCGGTGTTATCATTGTCAGAATTAGAAAGTTAGTACTTGCAGCACCTGAGGAGCTGTAGAAATGCATTGAACTCTTAAGACAGAGTCCAACCAGTCCTTTAAACACAGAAGCATAGGTCAAAATTAGCCAACTCTGGACTGTTATCCTTGCATGATGAGGATAAAAAGCAAGAATGGAAAAAAGTAAAGTAACAGCCTGAGCCTTGGAGCACTTTCCAATGAGTAGGATAACAGTAGTTCTTCTTTCAGAAGATAATAGCCCAGTATCACAGTGGAATAGAATAATTTCTCTCCACACGTCCTTGACTCAATCACTTGGCAGTGGTTTTTGATGTTACTGAACTGTTGATGTGCATGTCTATTCAAGATTGAGAACTTCCAACCATAAGAACTGCTTAGAGCTTGTGTGTTCTGAGCTGCTTTTATTTGTACAAGTGCATAGTAAATGGAGTTAAATAACCACATCTTAAAAACCATGACATGTTTCTGGCTCTTCGTATGCTAGCCAATGACATTCCTCACAGGAGAAGAGTGTTCCACCAGAGGTATTATCCCTGTTGGTATATCTTTATCCTAAGTAATGCTGTCTAGGGAAGGCATGATAGAACCTCACCATTTGGATTGACAGCCATTCTAGAAAATAGATCTGTAGACAGATGAGCTAGGGCAGTGCTCCTAAATTAGTAAGATGACTGATGTCCCCAGTCTCCTACTACTTGTTAAACAGAGGTCTGGAGATGCTATTCCTTAAGCAATGTAGTTCATGGAGTTGTCTTTCTTCTTTTAAACATACATTTTACTACTGACAAGTTCTCGGGTTTTTTTAATACCAACAGCATGCCTTGGGATAGTTGTATTCATCTTCATCTTTTTATTCCTCTGCCTTGCCATCAGGTCTCCTGGAATTTCCTTTGAGCAAAAATATGGTGCTTGCCCTGTGCTGCTTCTGTGGTCTTTTACAAGGCATTCCATGAGTGCTTAGTAGGAGTCATAGTGAAAAAGCTTGCACACACGAAACACACAAAATATTTATCCATAAATATCAAATTGTGCACAGCTCTGATGGCTGTGGATTAAATTAATGTGTGAATGCTTTTTCATTAGAGAGGGCATTATAACTGGATGAACTGTAGAGTTGTATTTTGTCGTTTCAGGTTTTCCTTTTTACATAAAACTTTATATTAAAAAAAAAGAGAAGTAATTGGAGAATGTTTTTGTTGGGTTGGTTTGCTCTCACTTAGTTTTCCTTCTGGTCCTTTTGTTGTCTATGTTTTGTTCCCTTATCTCCACCTTTTTAATGGTAATTTTTAACTCCTGTATTAGAATAATGAGTAGTTTTGCTGTTTTCTCAAATACACTAATATTTTATATTAACCTTTCCCTCATGGATACTTCAGGCTTTTATTTTCCTCAAGTTATATTCATGTATTCTTTCTCCTTTATATTTGCTGCCTGTATCTCATTTTCTTACGTACAAGGGTGAACAAAGGGAGATTATCAGAGCCTAACCTAAAAAAAAAAGGAGAATTTGGGTGGTGACAAATAAAGCAATTGCTCTCTCTTAAAGGTGAAAATGAAAGAACATGTAAAAGTTCTCATGAAGCAGTTCTTACTGATCTTTTTGTCAACAATGAAAAAGATCTTTACAGATGAGAATAAACAACACTGCTTTTTGGGTGTGTTAGTTTTGTTTTTCTTCTCTGTTTAAAAGTCTGGATTTAATGAATTTTTTTTTTTTTAAAATATAGTTCTTCTTTTCCTTTATCTAAAGGGTATCCACCACTTTTGGAAATGCACAATTTTTATCTCCTCTTTTCCTTCAGGTTACTGGTAGAGAAAATCTTTGCTCAGTATCTTGTTCCACACAATTTGGAAACAGAAGAGCGGATGAAGTGTTTGTATTACTTGTATGCTAGCTTGGATCCAAATGCTGTCAAGTGAGTATAGGGCAAATGGTTTCTCAGACTTTGCCATCACATTTTGATTTAAATTCTGATAATACAAGTAAAATTACATAGATAAGTAACTGATGCTTAATCTTATTAATTTTACTTGCAAACAGTACTGAAAAACATTTCCTTTTTATATGCAAACTCTTCATGTCAGTTAGACACAGACAAATTGATATTTGAGGAGAATAGCTTTATCCATTTGTTTTCATCCAGTGAGAACAACATGGAGCTAAAAATACACAAGTAATGCCTTCTGGGTTTGGTCTATGTTAAGAGTCCCATGTTGAAGATGGCTTTTATTCAGTTCTGTTTGAGTGTGATCTGTTTGGTTTTTTTATGTTAAAAGTCATAGAATCATAGATTAAAACTAGGGTACAAAGTAACTTTCAATATAGTAAGGCCAAACTAACAGTATTTCATAGACTTATAGAATGGTTTGGGCTGGAAGGGACCTTCCAGAATATTTAGTTCCAAGCCCCCTGCCATGTGCAGGAACAGCTCCTACTAGACCAGCTTGTTCAAGGCCCCATCCAACCTGGCTTTCAACACTTCCAGCCTTGGAGCCTCCACAACATCTCTGGGCAACTTGTTCATTGCCTCACCACCCTCATGAGGAAGAATTTCTTCCTAATGTATATTCTAATGTTATTTTCTAACTTTATATTCTAAAATATATTTTTGAGATAATTTGGGTGGCAAAACATTGTAACAGCCAGCCCAGAGAGGTTGTGGAGTCTCCTCTGGAGCCATTCAAAACCCACCTGAACATGTTCCAGTGTGACCTGCTCTAGGTGATCCTGCCCTGGTAGGGAGGTTGGACTAGATGATCTTTTGAACTCCCTTCCAACCCCTAATGTTCTGTGATTCTGTGATACTGTGACTGTCCTGCTTATGTGAAATTGTTCCAAGCAGAATAACAAAGAGGTGATGCTACAGTCTGTAACAAGACCACATCAGTTCCACCTTGTTTGAATGGTTGTTCTTAATACACGGTAGGTTTTGATTGTACCTAGCAGATGTTGCACCTGTAAGATAAATAATTAATCTTGTTTACTAATACATCCAGCGTGTTCTTGTCACTGGTAAAATGTACTTTTCTGGTTTTGTACTTTTGCAGAGCACTGAATGAGATGTGGAAGTGCCAGAACATGCTAAGGAGTCACGTACGAGAATTACTAGACTTGCATAAGCAGCCCACTGTACGGTTTTGGAAATACTAATACTTTATCCAGTGGACCTGTTAGACTGATTAACTGTTTGTTTTATTTTGGTGATTTAATACAATGTTATTTATTCAGTGTTAATTTATTCTATTTTTTTCCATATGTAGACAATGTTCCATTCTCATTTAATAAAGCTACTTTCAGTAATGCTTAAAGGCCTCCCTATGTTTACCATTATTTTATATTGCTGGTCAGTAATGTTGGAAAAAGGTTCACAATGCCAAGGTTTTTGTTTGCTTTTGACAATTTTTTAAATTTTTTTTTTTTTTACCAAACCCACCATTTTTTCTTTCTCCTTTTATAATGTATTTTGAGAATGGAATATGTTGTAACTTAGAGCAAATATTTCTTTGAGAACAAGTTTTTAAGCATTAATACTGGAATTTTACTTAGAAACTAGCAGAAACTTTACATAGAAGTGGCATTGCTTTGAGGGGCTTGGCTTGAAGGAGTTGTTTGTTTGGCATTATTTGGTTTTTTGAGGTCTTCTTCCAACAACTTTTTTTGATCTGTTATGTGAATTAGTTAAGCATTGCAGTTCTTTGATACGCCAAGAAGACTTTTTTCCCCTCCATTTTTTCTGTTTGTAGCAGCTGCTAATCATGCTGTTAATAATATTACAGTGTTTAGAGTCCAGAATAAAAGATAGTGCTGCAGAAGAATTAACAGATCAGTTTTACAGGAGTTATCACTGATTTTGTTTGTTTCTTTTGCTGTTGTTCTCAGTCAGAAGCAAACAGTGCTGCCATGTTTGGAAAGCTGATGACCATAGCAAGTAAGTGTTAATAAGTTCCATAAAATGTTGTTACAGCATTCCTGGAAAAATTTATTTCAGGAATTTTGGCATACTGAATTTGGCAGATTTATCTTACGTTAAATTTTGTTTGATCATACAGAAAACCTTCCAGATCCTGGAAAAGCACAAGATTTTGTGAAGAAATTTAATCAGGTTCTAGGTGATGATGAGAAGCTTCGGTCCCAGCTTGAACTGTTAATTAGCCCCACATGCTCTTGTAAACAGGCAGATGTCTGTGTGGTAAGGAACTGGAAAAGCAAACTTTTATACCTTAAGTATTTGTGCTCAAAACAGTTATTCAGAGTTAATGGCCTCTTGATACCTTTTAATATGATCTTTATACATTTATGATTTTCATAAAATTCCTTTTTGGATAACTGTAGAGCTTATGGAAAATACAGTTTATGATCATCTTGCTTCCTAAGAAAACATTAGCTTTACTATTTCTTGGGATTGTAACCATCAAGCATGAAGTCTGAAAGACTAATATAATTTTAAAACACATTTCAAGTTACCCTTTTATGGTATGTTCCTAAACTGACACTGATGAAGCTTCTTCTGAGTACCAGCAAGCCAAATATTATGCCACCTGCATATTATTGGTATATTTTTCCTCCTTGAACCTTACTTTTGAGATCAGTCTTCTCTCTCCCCCCTCATCTATTTAACCTCTTTGAAAAAACACACCTTAATATTAAATCAGACTCCACAGACATTTACAGATTATGTCCTAAATCACAGACTTTTTTTTTTACATTATGATTCCAAACTAAACAATTTCATTACCAGAAATCACAACAGAGAGCATCAACACATCAACAGGCTTCTTGGATTTTGTCTAATGGCCTTGAGATTGTGCAGTGAAAGAAATAGAATCAATTCCAGAATTATGTCTGGATGTGTAGAGTATGTCTCTTCCTAAACTAGTAAGTTTTGCACTTTGAGAATGTAGTGGAAGGTTTCTTCTCTCTTTGTGAAGCTTATTTAGCATAACAAAATATTTTCCAGTTTTGAGTCTGCAGCATCCAGCAGTATAGGAGAAGTTCAAGAAGTCATTTCTTTCAGAGATTTTCAGATTTAAGTTCAAAACAAAAAATACCTTCTTATCCACCTCCTGCTGGATTTCCAGCTGAACTTAATGCTCCTGTCATTTGGGGTATTCAGAGGATATGTTGGATCCAAAACGTTTGTAGGCGAGTACCTAGGCTCTGAACATCTGTTGTAGCCCAAGTAGTGCAGCGCTTCTGCACATCTGCAGTAGTGTAACTGTCAGAGGAGTTTTTTCATTGTTGCTTATGGAATCCCACATATACAACAGTTACCTACAGATTTATGAGTTACTTTTGTCAGCATAGGTATTTAAATTCTATCTACGTAGCTGTCCCTTGATTTTTGTCTTCAGCCTGGCCTGCAATTCCTTAAACTCTGAAGACCTTTCACTGAAAACCTACGTTTAAACATTTTATTAAAGCATGTCTACTTTCAATATATGTGATACACAAAGAGATGGAGGTAAAAACAGCCTGCCTTAAAATATATTTCACTGACTATGTAGACAATTTTTGCAATTAAAAACAGTGGCTCTGTTTAGTTCTTCAGCATGCTTAAGAAGTAAGGAAAATGAGTACCATTCTTCTTTGTATCTAACTTTCTTGTAGAGAGAGATAGCCCGGAAACTTGCAAATCCTAAGCAGCCAACAAATCCTTTTCTGGAAATGGTCAAATTTCTTCTGGAAAGAATTGCCCCTGTACATATTGACTCAGAAGCCATTAGGTAAGTTTGAAAGCTCATACAAACTCACAAATGATTCTAAAGATGATTTAAATGGCAAAAACAACCCCCCAGAATTTGTCGGGACTTAGATTACTCAGTCCTAGTTGCAAATATGGTTTGAAAAGAAATTATGTAGCTGTTATAATTTCTAGCAGGCTAGAGAATGCCATTTTATATTTTTCATTTATTTATTTTTATGCTTGGTGCAGTGCTGTCTGCAGATGATACAAAAAAAATACAGTAGCTGTTCTGAGTGAAACTGCTCATTGTGGGGCTTAAGGTGAAAATGATGATCATAATTTTCGCATAGTTAACTGCAACACAGTCTTCTGTATAGCAGTTGAATTAATTAGCTTTTGTGGGGTTGTGTAAGAGAACATTTGGATTTCTTTTGAGACTTGTCTGGCAACCTAATTATATTCTGAAATTCGTGCAACTATGTATTGGTCTGAATGCTGCCAGCATGGTGTGTGTGTGGCAGGGGGGAGGGTTGTTTGGGTTTTTTCCTTAAAAATTAATTTTGCAGAAAGCTAAGTCAGAAGAGAAAGGAATGATGGAATAGCTTGATGGAGGGGGAAAAAAAACAAACAACCAACCAAAAAACACCCCCCCCCAAAAAAAAAAAAAAAAAAAAAAGGTACAGAAAAAGACCAAACCGAAAACCAAGCAAAAAGACAACCCCCACACACAACCAAAACGTACAACCAAAAAGCCAAACACCACAACATCTCCTTCCCCTCAATGGAGTGTTGCCTTCTCTTTATTTAGTCTCAAAGCTAATTAGTCTTGTTGATATCTCATGCTTTTAGCATTGTGCATTGTCACATTCATGTGATGATTTCTTCTTTTTGTATCTTTTATTTTAGTGCACTAGTTAAACTAATGAATAAATCCATAGAGGGGACAGCTGATGATGAAGAGGAGGGTGTAAGTCCTGATACTGCTATTCGTGCAGGACTTGAACTTCTCAAGGTAATCTACAGCAATGCAGCTCAAGTTTGTGATGAAAGGGACAGAAGTGGTGTGACTGAATTCATGTTAGTGGGGTTCTAATGTTATTTGGGTAGTTCCATGTTTAGTGTGTGAAAGTGCTCAGTTATTAATACCTGAGAAAGGGATAATAATAGAGATGTTTTTTCGGAAGAAGTACGTTTTGAAAAGGGTGCCAAGAGTTGAAATATGGACATGATAGCAGAAGTAGGTTTCTGCTTGAGAAGTAATGGAGAAGAAGGTGCAGAGGTAAATTGAGAGGATCCAAAATGGGGGAATTGGGACAGGCATGTTACTTAGGGCCCGTGTGACCGTGGAAAGGAGAGCAAGCAAGAAACTTGAAAACCAGCTTATGAGGAGAAAAAAAAAAGAAGATGGGGGAACTTGTGTTCTTAATGGTGATGAGAAGTGACTGTTGGATTTGAAGTATCTGGAAAACATCTGTGATGGATTTGGCAGTTCACTAATGAGGCTTTATTTTCAATGTATTTCAAAGGGCAGTATATAATATTGGAGAGAATGAAGGAGAGTCACATAATTAAAGTGAGACTTTTCAGAAGTGGGAATGACTGAGGCAGGGTTTATGGGGACATAATAGACCAAATTTAGTACTGGCAACCACAGTGGAAATAGTTCTGGAAATGCAAGTATGCATGGAAGTAATGTCTGTTCACTAGTGTAGCTCAAAAAAAGGAGTCTGCCAAGGGTGAAGACATTGCTGCTGTGATGCATCTCTGAGAATGTTATTTCACACAAATAGAAAACTCTGATCAGGGAAACCAAGACAAGATAAATCCAATGACTACACAAAATACACGCAGCTTTTCATTGTTCTCTCTGCTTTATCTGAACTTCACTATTCTTAATTAAATATAAACACATTCTGTTAAATAGAGGAAGCATCAGATAAATAACTAAGCATGCAGAGATTCAAGGCAGGTCAAGGGAGAACTAAAGACTACCCAAAGCAAAACTACATTATCTTTAGGTTAAAAGGGACAGTAATCTGTGTTTTGTTTGTAGACATCTTGATCTGGATTTCTTTTCTGCTCAGGTACTATAGATTCTGGAGAAATGAAGATTTTAGTTCAGTTAAATTAAGTGGAAATAAAGCATTCTTAAGTAGACTGGTGTATAAATGAATGCTCTCAAATGTATTTAAATAATATATTTACATATTCCAATAATGCAACATCTTATAAAATACTTGGAAGACCTGAAGAACAAAAAGTAGGTTAATTTATTTGAAAATAATCTGAATCATTCTCAGATGCAGTTACTGAATCTAATAATCTCATATCAGGGTGTAATGGCTATTTATGTTGATGGTAATGCTCATAAACAGCCATAACTTTGTTTTTCTGATGATTCATTTACTGTGACTAAAACACCTTTGTTTTCATCTCTTATCTGCAGGTTCTGTCCTTTACACATCCTACCTCGTTCCACTCTGCAGAGACCTATGAGTCTCTGCTGCAATGCCTCAGGATGGAAGATGATAAAGTAGCTGAGGCAGCCATACAGATTTTCAGAAACACGGGTCACAAAATAGAAACAGACTTGCCACAGATAAGATCGTGAGTGCATTTCTTTACATGCTGCTTTTCATACCTGGAATTCTGCCTCTTGATATTTATTCAGTATGTTGCCCCTGAAATGACATTCTCTTGAATATAAACACCTTCCCTTTCATTACTTCCCTTCACTACCTTTCTGGTTGTGCTTCTTCATTTTCCCCACCTAGAATACTGCGTTGAGTTCTGGTGTCCCCAGTATAAGGACACAGAGCTATTGGAGTGAGTCCAGAGGAGGGCGACAGAAATGATCCAAGGGCTGGGCAACCTCTGCTGTGAGCACAGACTGAGGGAGCTGGGGTTGTTCAGCCTGGAGAAGAAAAGACTGGGGTGGCCTTATAGCTGTCTTCCAGTATCTGAAGGGATCCCACAAGAAGGCTGGAGAGTGACTTTTCATAAGGGTATCTAGCAATAGGACAAGGGGGAATGGTTTTAAGCTGAGGGAGAGTAGGTTTAGAATGGGTCTTAGGAGACCCATACTGTTCTTCAGTACAAGGGTGGTGGGACACTGGAATAGGTTGCCTAGGGAGGCTGTGGGTGCCTCCTCTCTGGGGATGTTTAAGGCTGGATTGGATGAGGCCTTGAGCAGTTGAAAGGCACCCCGCCCACGGAGGGAAGTTGGATTAGATGATCTCTAAGGTCCCTTCTAACCTGATCCATTCCATAACTTTTAGATGCATTGTTCTCATGATTTTTGTGTATTTATTGAAGATGTTAGTTACTTCCTAAAAATCTGCTTGTAACAGACACATTAAAACTAGCACATAGAGTGTTTCCCAGGTTACAAAATAAACAACAGCAGTAAAAATATTGTGAAGATGTAATTCCTTGGCATTGTTCCTGCTTGTGGCTGTCCTTCACACAATTTTTCTATCTTTGTAAGGAACAAAAATACAATCTCTGATGGTTAGCAGCTCTGTTTGTTGTGAAACAAGCTGGGAAGCAAGATCCAAAAGCAGGCATGAGTTTCTAACAGAGTAATTGGCTGTCTATAAGTCATCATTATGCAATTCATGCTTTAACTACTGATTAAAGCTGAGTATGCTATGAGGTATTCACAGACCTTGTGGGTAACATCTAAAGCCTGTTAGTAACTAATCTAGATTATAAAGCACATGTTTCAAGTTCTCATGTATAGAAATACATCTCAGCCACTGTGCTAAAGGCACGGCAGTGTACTACTCCTTAGTTCTCAGTGAACTGAAGATGTAACATCAATGATTCAAAAGAAAAATGATACAAACTCACATGTAAGACACTTCTAAGACATTTGTAAGGGTGAAGAAAAGGAACTGCCCAGTAATCTCCCATGTCAGTATAGTTCAGATTGTCTGTAGTCCCCTGCTAGACTTTAGTCCAGACTGTGCAATGCTGAGCTGTGTAATTTCCTGTCAAAGAAGGTGATCTTGCTGGCATTTCTTCTGGCTTTGTGCTTTACCACATACTGCTGGGCAGTCCTTAAGTAAACTAAAAATAAAACTATCAAAATGGATGTCTAGTTTTTGGCATGGTTTGCAAGCAAGTCAGGTTAATGTTTTGAAAGCCAAAACCAGGTCAGTGTTTACACTACTGCAAAGAAAAAGAAGTCTGAGAACAAGTAGATGTTCCAGATCTCATATGTTCATAAATCTTTATCATAATTATCAAGATAATTTGTTTCAAGTAACCTGTGAGCAGGCTGCTTGCTGATCTTTGAAGCAGTGTTCACCAACAGCCCAAGTTGTTCTTCATATGCAAAATAAATAGGTTCTAGCACCAATTCATAGTCTGTTGATGGAAAGGTTGGCCATACTCAAAGAGAGTCTGTGGATGGTGTGTAGACATGTGAAAGAGCACATAAACATGTCAGGTTTCACCTTTTGCAGATGTGTCAGCTAGAGTGTGACTGAGGTGTGGTCTGTAACCAGTGCTTGAATGCTTGGCATGTACTTGTGCATATACTTAACACTAGGGAACTGTAGGTTGGGCACCGAAGCCTACCAGCTGTAGGTTTTACTGACTTCTTTGCTGTTCTTCATACTTNCAACCTTACCATTCTATGATTCTATGAATCTAAGTTGTAGAATCTTAGCTGGTTTGAGAAGATACTGTATTTTAGGATGCTTGTAACATAATTTTAGGTGTCTTTAGTTTTGAGGTTTGGGGTTTGTTTTTTGAGGAATATATTTTGAGACTTCATTCTTTCTACTCTGCAAGCTCTTCTTTTGCAGCCTCTTGTTGCCAATTTTGATGATGTAGAGCGTGTCAGTGAAGGCTGGGTGCTAAATAATCTATGTGCCGAACGCTGCATTGTTACTGAGCCTTACCAGAAAGCAAGCAATTTTTTAGAGGTCTTTCTGTGTCAGACACTTTCTAGGCAATTTTGTTCTCCTGTGTCAGTTGCTGGGTGAGCTGCGTGGTAAATCTCATGAATTTGTGTGCCAGATGATGACCTCCCAGGGGACAGGCCTGCCTTCTAACTCTTTCTCAGGAATAGACCTCAAATGTCTGACCAACCTCTGCCTTATCTCTGGAGTGGCTTCTGCCCTGGTGTTTCCTTCAAGGTCTAGTGTTCAGGGCATCCAAATGCAGAAGCTCAAAACGAAGCAGTTGTTGACCTGAGTACGCATTGCGATGAAAGACCAAAGGTGAAACAGTGAAGGCCTGTAAACACACTGATGTTTAATGGTTATTTTAGCTTTCACAAATTTTCTTCAGCCCTGTCATTTCCAAGCTTGGGTAACAAGCCCAAGGCTTTACCCTAGCTGAACCTGTCAGGTTCCCCCCACCTTAAGGCTGTTTAGGAAGCCAAGTATGTTTCAATTTGTTGTTTTCTTTTATGTTTGAATTTTCCCTGTGGGTTTTTATTCTGTTTAAATGCGTACAGTCAGATGTTCAACAAGTACTACTAAATACAATTCCATCCTGCTTTTCACCTTATGATTATGATCTTTTCCTGAACAGACTTCAAAGGAATACTTGATTTATAAGACCGTGAGGTAGATTTGTGTAGGTAAAGAGCTTTATTTTTGATAGATTGCAAATTGCTGGGATTTTAAGCATTTTCTTCAATGTTCACAGAACACTAATTCCAATTTTGCATCAGAAAGCAAAAAGAGGCACTCCTCATCAGGCAAAGCAAGCTGTTCACTGTATACATGCCATATTTTCAAATAAAGAAGTGCAACTTGCACAGATCTTTGAGGTATGTCATGCTTATTTTGTTTTTAAGATTCATTTCTATGTTTCTTCATTGGTAATAGTAATTAACATTCATTTAATTAATGCTGTTTTATTAAGAGAGAAACATTTATAGGTCAGGAGACCTACAGGTGGATGGTGGGCAAGATAAGTCATTAATTTTACAGTAGTAAATCATTGATCTTTGCATCTTAATCACAGCTTTAGTAATATTCTGATGTCTGGTAGATAAGAGATTTTTTTTTTTTTGTCAACATAGAAGAAGTTAGGGGAAAATAAGCTAAATAGACTGGAATGATGCACAGCAAATCCCATGAGGACACATTTAGCAGAAACTGAAGGAGATATAATATCCTCTACCTTGCAACTGTATTCAGTTACCATGCTTTAAGATCTTTGCACAAACAGCACTTCTCTGACTGAGGAAATTAGTGCAAAATAACTACCTGATTCTAAGCTCAGATGTTAGCTTTACTGCTAACTTACTGGTTGCTTGGATGAGTTGTAAAGCAAAGAAGTCACTTCATGCGGAGCAGAGAGGTTATTACTTTTCACTGCAATTACTTAAATAATAACATTATTAATCTGCACTTGTAAAATATCTTAGGTTCTTAATCTTGGCTGTCTTTGAACCTATGCATAATTCAGAAGTGTGAAAAGCTTTGAATTAAGCTTAAGAGTTTGATCTTTGCTTAGACTTTTGTGGGAGTGTGTGTTCCCTCCCTTAATGCCAGAATAAGACGTGAGGGTGCTGGGCGATACAGCAGCACAGTGGTGACTGTTCTCTGGAAGGGAGATGCTGATTGCTAACAGAAATATCCTTGGTGGTTTCCAAGGACTTTCTACCTGCTGCTGTTTTCTGCCATTTGGAGTTTCCATTTAGAGTTTCAATTCGGATTTTCACAACTCCTGAATAGAACTGAGTCAGTTTTTCAAATGCATCTCGAGTTTGAATGTGTTTCACTGTTAAAAGAGGCAGAGAATAGAGAATGTTTTGCCCTTATCTCATGTGAGGTTTTTGATTACTCTTAATTAGAAAGTCACATTCTTTCTTCATTTCAATTTGCTAACCTTATTAATTTTAATGGAAAAACTGTGAAACTCATCAGCAATGCAGCAGTAAGATAAATTACTTTTAGGCATGCTAGCTTACTTAGCTAGAGTTGAATTTTTAATTTTTAATAGTGTTTTTGTTGTTTGTTTTTTTTTTTTTAATTTTCTTCCTTAGCCTCTTAGTAGAAGTTTGAATGCTGATGTACCAGAACAACTTATAACTCCATTAGTCTCATTGGGTCATATTTCTATGTTGGCTCCAGACCAGTTTGCTTCTCCAATGAAATCTGTTGTTGCAAATTTCATTGTGAAAGATCTCCTAATGAATGACAGGGTAAGATTTTTCTTTTTTTTCACTGTGTCCTTGTTACTCTGTTTGCCTGTTGTTAGCACTGTGGGAAATAATACTTTGTTAAATGGGTCAATAAAGATAGATTGTGTAAATGGCTGGGACAATGATAACTGCATTATAAAGATCTTTGTGTAAAAGAGACCTTAGTCCATAGCTTTACTTCTGCATTTTCTGTATGGCCTGAACCAGTTCTTAAACTTACATGAATGTCTGTAGTCAACAGGTGAGAAAAATGGAAAATTGTGGTCTCCAGATGAAGAAGTTTCTCCAGAAGTACTAGCAAAGGTGAATGATCTGCTGTCAGTAATAGTGTGCATATTTGACTTTTATAATTTACTTTTTTCCAAGTTGTGAAATGGAAAGTATTAGAATAAATTAATTCTTTTTCATGCTTTTCATGTAAGTATCCTCAAAATATGTAGCATTCTGGAGCCGTTGTGGGTTAGCCACACTGTACTGAACTGATAGATGTTGTTCAAGAGAGTGTCTTCACTTACCAATATTAATTATTCTGAATAGTGAGAAAATAAAGACATTCAAAGGTTTTAGTTTTTCTTGCAAGAAAAGGTAATTTGAATTTCCTGACTGTAAACAGATTTGAAATAAACTAAGACCCCAAAGAATTTGATTCATTCATCTTTATAGGCTGCTTGCTATGAATCTGACTATGGCTATTTCTAGAAATGTTTTATCTAGTTGCTCTTCTTTTTAATCATGTAGCAAGTATCCTGCATCCTCTAGATACACTTGTGAGAAGACACTGAACTGTAGTTGAAATGTTCTGATGCCACAAAGACTGCTCCTTGCTTCTCGGCTCTGTAAATATTTACAGCTTCCTTCTGTTCCTTTCCAAATGTATCCACTCTAATACAAAGAGGAGGCTGTGGAAATTTCAATTTGACAGCGGTAGGGTTTAGTGCTGTAGCAGCTTTTAGGAAGTAAGTTCACAGTGGATTTGTTGATGTTTGGTAGGTACAAGCCATTAAACTTCTGGTGCGTTGGCTGTTGGGTATGAAGAACAACCAGTCAAAATCCGCCAACTCCACACTCCGGTTGTTGTCAGCTATGCTGGTCAGTGAAGGAGACTTGACAGAACAGAAGCGAATCAGGTCAGGTTTTGTTCCTTCCAGGCTTCCATCAGTTTTGTTGTAGAATTGCAAGGAATATTTATTAATTCAAGGAAATTTTATTTTAGTGCTTTTTAAGAATTTTAAGGTAAGTGCGGTGTTGGTTAATGGGATTGTGAATGGGGCCCTTGCTACAAGAAGGACATTGAGGTGCTGGAGTGGGTCCAGAGTAGGGCAGCAAAGCTGGTAAAGGGTCTGGAGAACAGGTCTGGTGAGGAGCAGCTGCGGGAACTGGGGTTGTTTGGTCTGGAAAAGAGGAGGCTGAGAGGAGAGCTGCTCACTCTTTAAGTGCCTGAAAGGAGGTTGGAGTCAGGCGGGGGTTGATCTCTTCTCCCTGGTAACAAGTGATAAAAGGAGAGGAAATTGCCTCAGGTTGCACCAGGGGAAGTTTAGATTGGACATTGAGAACCCTTTCAGTCAAGAAGTCTTTTTTTTTGAAGACTGGAACAGGCTCCTCAGGGAGGAGGTTGAATCCCCATCCCTGTATGTGTTTAAAAGCTGCAGATATGGGCTTGGTTTAGTAGCATACTTGGTAGAGCTAGATAAATGGTAAGACTCTCTGATCTTAAAGCTCTTTTCCAACCAAAACAATTCTATGATCCTGTGGAAAAAGATCTGACTAGAGTGTTAATGTTAGAAGTGGAATGGCAATATAAAAATATGCTTGATATTCCCTCCTCCTTGTAATTTTCTAATAATCTATCTTAGAACTCTGTAGGTGTCTTGATAAGTAAAAGACATTCTAGAAAGTGGAAGACCTGTAGGAGTAATTTTGAAAACAGTTAAGTGGTAAGAATTAAGCAACAAGATCTGGGTGATTGTTGGTGGAGCTTCCTTGTCCAATGAGGTAACTTTGCACCTCATCTTTATTCTGAGGGTGAAGGAAAGGAAGAGAAAATCTGTGTCAGAAGAGTTGCTTTCATTCAGGGAGTAATGTGAAAACAAGAAACTTTACTGTTCACTGTTTTACTGGCATGAAGCGTTTTGTGGGAAGCAGTGCACTTAATTTTCCCAGATTTGGTTGGGATAATTTAGCTTGATCTGAAGCTATCGAGCTGTGATCTGACCTGAGGCAGCAAAACTTTAATTGCTCATTGACCCTGTGAAAATAAGAAATTGTGACATGTAAATAATTTAAGGATGCTTGTGCTGAGTTGTTTTGTTGGGTGTTTTTCTCTCGTGTTTACACAGTAAATCGGATATGTCTCGACTGCGGTTAGCTGCTGGTAGTGCAATAATGAAGCTTGCACAGGAACCCTGTTACCATGAAATAATTACCCCAGAACAGTTCCAGCTCTGTGCACTTGTCATTAACGTAAGTAACTGCATTTGAATTGAAGAGACTCTTAATTAACTGAGTTCAGAGTCCTTGCATCTGAGCTTTTATTGCTGCTACATTGAGTATTTTCTCTTCCTCGGAAGCATTCAAAAGAGTTCTTGACATTTCAAACATCTATTGTGCTGCACCTGTTGATATGTTTCAAGTGCCTCCTCATGAGTCCACTTTGGGTTGGTTTTTTGGTTTGGTGTGGGGTTGGTTTTTTTTGTTGTGTTTCTTCATTTGTGGGTTTGGCTTTGGTGGTGTTTTGGTTGTGTGTTTTGGGAGGCAGTGGGGTTTATCATTTGTTGGCTTGGGATTTTTTTAAGACTAAATTGCACTCTTTATTTTCTTGTTGCTCTAGGATGAGTGCTACCAAGTGAGGCAGATATTTGCCCAGAAACTGCATAAGGCACTTGTGAAATTACTGCTCCCTTTGGAATATATGGCAATCTTTGCTTTGTGTGCCAAAGACCCTGTGAAAGAAAGAAGAGCACATGCCAGACAGTGCTTGCTCAAAAACATCAGTATACGAAGAGAATATATTAAGCAGAATCCCATGGCTAATGGTCAGTATTGCACTAAAGAACACAACAGTCAAATACTAAACTGAAAAGAGTAATCATTAAAAGTTAAAGAAATTGCTTTTGTAAAGAAGCACTGGATATCTTCGTTCCCTCATCTTCATAAGATGAACATCTAGCATAACATAAACATCTACTTATCACAGAATTGTCAGGGTTGGAAGGGACCTCAAGGACCATCTAGTACCAACCACCTTGCCATGGACAGGGACACCTTCCACTTAGACCAGGTTGCCCAGAGCCACATCCAACCTGGCCTTAAAAACCTTCAGGGATGAGGCTCCCATCACCTCCCTGAGCAACCTGTTCCAATGTCTCACCACCTTTATACTGTGAAGAACATCTTCCTGATGTCTGATCTAAATCTACTCTCTTTCAGCTTGAATCCATTCCCCCATGTCCTTTCACTACCCAACACCCTAAAAAGTCCTTCACCAGCTTTCTTGTAGGCCCCTTTCAGATATTGGAAGGCCACAATAAGTTTTCTCTTCTCCAAACTGAACAAACCCAACTCTCAGCATATCCTCTGAGGACAGGTGCTCCAGCCCTCTGATCATCCTTGTGGCCCTTCTCTGAACACAAGCAAATCTAAATTTTTTACATAAATCCTAAAATACTTCTCTGTACAGCGATGTAAAATCCAATGCTGTTAGAGTGGTAGTTGTTTGCTCAAAAAAAAAAGGTTGTTTTCTGACATTTTAGATTTTATGACTTTCTGAAGTAAGACCAAGTAGTTCTTGTAGTAGTTAAACTGCTCATTTGGTTTCAGTGATTCATTAGAAATAAAATATGTAGGGAGAAAATGCAAGTTGAAGTTTTTCCATTTCATATTTGCAAAGGGAATACTTGAAAAAAAACTTACCTTGTGCTGCATGGGTATGTGTAATACGGAGATTATTTCTGATTTTTTTGGTTACTCTAGAAAAATTGCTCTCCTTGCTACCTGAATATGTGGTACCATATATGATTCATCTACTGGCACATGATCCAGATTTCACAAAACCTCAGGATGTTGATCAGCTTCGTGATGTCAAAGAGTAAGTGTTAACTGACTTATTCTGTGCTTGGGAAAAAATAATCAGGAAGAGAAACTCTTTGTTTTATCAACAGTATTTTGCAAAACAGTAATCTTGGAAGTGTGTAATACTTTAAACCAAAGGAAGAAAGGCATCAGCAACTGCTGAGCAGTGTATTCTGAAAGCCCAAAGGGTGGACCACGCCATAATATACCAGATTAGTGAGTTGTTTACTTCATTTTAAAAGAAGTCTAATGATTTTAGGTTCTTTATATTTGTGCCTGGGGATATCTGTAGAATTTCCCTACACACTTAAGAGATGCCAAGCAGTGTCAGTTCAAATATCATTGAACTTATAAAATAAAGAGCTTCTCCAAGGCTCCAAATAAGCACAGTGCCACCGATGCTGTGTCAAAGTCCAGTTCCATTGGAAACTTTTGCTTTTTCTTATGCAAGCCTACTAGAACTCGTTCTGCATTTGCTGCTGATTTCTCACTTGCACTATACAGCTGCAGTGCAGGCTTAGTGCTTCTTCAGGTATTCAGCAGACTGTTGTCCACAAGCCTGGGATACAGAAGCATGGTCTGTACTGTTTCCACTTTGAGACCTTCTTGTATCCCTCCATCTTTTGTATCCTAAGTATGACTTTCATATTTCTTTGTGTCTTGTAATGCATTTTTTAAAATAGATCAATTTTAACACTTCTAAAAATTGCTGAAGTGCCTTCCCCATGCTTTGATTTTTAGTGTTTTTGGGTTTGGAATTGCGAGCTCTGTTAAGGGCTACAATATACATAATTAGAAAAGCAGTCTGTTCTTGGCACTAACAGACTAGTTTACATCTTCATTCTTTTTGTACCTTCACCTGTGAGAGTTCAAGTCTGATTCTTTCTTTAAATGAAAAAATTATTTGTTCTGATTTCTGGGTTAGTTGACTCGGACCTGGTCAGAACCCGAAGTCAGTGAGAATTTCTTGCCTAATCATCAAGTCAACGTTTTATCCCAGGACTCCCTGTTCCTGGCAACATCTGAAAGCATCCTCCAGCATGTACTTCATCCAAAAACACATGGAACAAGTTCCAGTCCACGGTCCTTGTGTTAATGCTTTCTCTGAGAAGTGCTTTCTAGTGCATAGAGCTTTTTTGGACACTCCTTGTAGAGCTTTCCTTTGTTGTCAAATTTCCTCTCTCATGTTTGTCACAGGCTGGCCAAACTAGCCAGAGAGAACTGCTCCAAACAAAGAAATGCTCTGTGCAGGAATTTTGGCAGGAATACATCTCTGAAGAGTCTCCTGAGATAAATGCAAGCCATTTTTTCCCATATAATGTAATGCAGTGTTCCTTTCAAGAGCTCTGAGAGTGGTGGTGTTTGCTCTAAAATGCTAACATAGATGATTGCAAACTTGGAAAAGCAGCCCAGCACTGTGTTTTGTAGTTGTCTCTCTAGCTGATACTGGTTTTTCATGGCCTGAATACAATCATGTAAAGCAAATACATGCTTAGGAAGTTCCTTAACCATAATCTGTGATATTTATTCTTACAAAGTTTTAAATGCTTGTCCTACAGAGGTATGTTTGCATTTGATGTATGTCTTAAGACATTCTCAACATATTTAAATACATACACAGAAGGAACTTTATGTGACTGGATCCCTCTGGGTACAGAATTCTCCTACATAACCCCCACACACTTTTTCTAGAAAGATCTTGCTCATAGTTGGTAATGTTTCATTTAATTTGTTGACTTAGTGAGTAAATCAAGCTATTGAAGTTGACATTAACTGCAATTACCAGATTGAAGCTTGTCCTCTTTGACTGACACAGGGTTTTAGAGAAGCTGGATCAATGTGGTATGTTACTGGTCCTGTATTCATCTCATGTAAGTTTTTGAGAACACTGAATAGATGGATGCAAAGATACCAAATAGACTCATTTACTATAGCCTTTGTGGCTTTTGGGCTGTAAGTCAGAATATAGGCATTTCATTTGACTATCACATAACTGTTTGTTTTGATGGAGCACAATCCTTTTTTTTTTTTTTTTTTTTGTTTTGGAGAGAATTGTTCCTTCATCTCTTGTGTTACAATCTTTAATTTGTATCAGTTAGGAAGATTGAGGCTTTTGTGGACAGGAAATTCTAACATTCAGTCATCCTGCTTTTCTAGGGCTTTTTTTATTAGCCTCTTTCTACAAGGTAATCTCTCTTACAGAGCCCTAGAATTAAATTAGCTACTGGCAAAGTCTGCATTTCTCAGACTCACCCATTTGTCTTTCCCAATTAAATATTATTTTGCTGTATTCTGACTGTTGTTGACCCTCTAACCACACGCACCTGCGAAGCTTGGCAGCAAATGATGGCATGGATGGACCAGTTGTGCTTTATATTACAAGTGGAAAATTCTTAAACCAAACTTATAGTCAAAATATAATGGAATCTCCCTGTAAATAAATTAGATTAAAGGAAGAAACCTGGGAAAGCTGTTTCCATGATGTCTGTCTGCAGGGATTTCTTTTCCTCCTTTATGGAGCATTAGGAAGAATCTGACTTGCTCAGTTTTGGGTCTCCTCTCCAGTTCAATTCCAGTATTAAATCATGTAGTGTAAGTAACTGTCCAGCAGCAGTGTGATTTGTTTAAGCCTATTTTGAGTGTGCCAATGGTGCATTGTTGATAGGAACATAGGTATATAGCCCAGGGTAGTAAGTACAGAATTTCATCTAGATAATGGTAGCACCAGAATTCTTGCTTCTATTCATATTTGGAAGAGAAAAAGCTTTGGGCAGTGTTTGTGGATGTAGTAATAACAGCACACTAATTTGGCAGGTTATTCCAGAGAGTACAGTAAAGACTGTACTAGAAGTCTAGATGCTGTTTACACCTTTGGATGCTGTTACCTGTTTATGATATCCTCAAATAGATTGTGGTTTCTTAAGAAAAAGCTAGTAGAGCTGATAAAAAATTTTAAGACATTGCTTTGTGTGGGAGCTGCAGTATAAAAGCTGGAATGTAATTGCTTGTGGTTTTATGGCTGTTTTAGGTGCCTGTGGTTCATGCTTGAAGTTTTAATGACAAAGAATGAGAACAATAGCCATGCCTTCATGAAAAAGATGGCAGAAAACATCAAGCTCACCCGAGATGCTCAGTCTCCTGATGAGCCAAAGGCCAATGAAGTAAGAAATGCAATTCAGCTAAGTGTTAAGTGATGGGCTGAGGGTTTCACAAGCAGCTGATGAACAGGATTTGCAGGAAATCTGAAAGGGTCAGACATTTTTTTATGGTCTTTCAGAGGGAGTGTTAGTTGTGAACATTGCCTGTGTGTTGCCAATCTCATTCTTCCAGAACTTTGCTGACCTTATCCAGCATGCAATGCCTAATGAAGTTAATAGAGAGAATTTATTAAATATTCCTGTTCCTGCCTGCCTGCTTCATTTTAATTCCTGCTACCTGGTTTCCCAAAGTAAATATCTTCTGCTGTTGAGGGAGGAAATGCTATGTTACATGGCTGCTGTGAAGCCCATTACTTTCTAGCAGAGTGATTTATGGTAGTTTGATTGAGCAAGAGCTTCTGTTGTGCAGCATAGACATGTAAAGTATTACTAGTTTTTATTAAACAGCATCATATGACAAATAGAGCCTTCTGTATGTGTTCAAAGAGCCAACAGTATGGTTAGTGATGTAATTACAAGCCATGTCCTTGGTGGTGGTTATTTTAACACATGGATTAAACTTTGAAGACTGCATTCTCTGTACACTGTAAAACCACACTTCTCTTTTTTTTTTTTCATTCAGAAACTTTATACAGTGTGTGATGTAGCACTGTGTGTCATCAACAGCAAAAGTGCTTTGTGCAATGCAGATTCACCCAAGGACCCTGTATTGCCAACCAAGTTTTTTACACAACCTGAAAAGGTAAATTTGTTCATTTCATTTCCAAAGTAGTAAGGGGAAGTACTTGGACTTTCATGACTGAGAGCTGGTTTACCTCCATAACATCATACCAGGGATGGGGAAAAAAACATACATTTTATTCTCAGCAAATAATTATTTTATAACATAAGCTGCATGCTGTGTTATCTGTGTGTTACGAATGTGTGCCAGAAATGTTTGTAACCAGAGGAGAGCTAATTTAGACTAAATCTTGAAATATTAACACACATTACTGCATCATTTCATTAGTGTGTGTTGCAAGTGCATCTGAATATATGGAATACATGTATGTTCTGACTGTGTATCTGAATTAGAATACCAAGCAGACATAAAAAGGGAGTGTTTTTATGATACCCATTGTATGCTTGTATCTGTCATAAGGCATTTGGCGGTTTTGCTTGCTGTGCAAGTTGTTCCTCTTATTGCTCAGTAATAGTCTTGATGAGCACAGCTCTACCGTCAGCGATAGCACTGCTGCTCTTTAAGAGACATACTCCTCAGAAGTGGAACCAAAGTAGTTCTCTGGACTAGACCTGATGTTCTGGTTGTACTAAGTAATACATTTTTCAGTGTCAGAGGTTGTTAATTAACAGCCTTTCCAGAGCCTGTTTAAACAAGTGTAGTTTGGTTTTTTAATTGTGAAATGGCAGGTGGCATGGTAACAGAGACTTGGTGTCTGTGATAGCTACCTGCATCCAGAGTTAGTGTTTTGGTCTGTGTAAACCATACTCAGGATGACAAATGGAACAACTGTCAAACTATTAGAGAAAACAGCACCTCTTCTCCTCTCTTTGGACTTCCCTTGAAAAAGATACAAGTGAAGAAATAAGGAGGGCAGTTTGGCTTCATTTGAAATGATTCATGTCGTTCAAGAAGAAAAGAATACTAATCCCAACTTCAGGTGTGACTCAGTGTGAATGATTCAGTAATGCTCTCTACAAACTCTCCTCCAAGATACTAATCTTTATTAGATTGATTCATTTGTCAGTAGGCTGCATGGTACAAAATATCTTCATAGTAGTGTCTAATATGAGAAGTCAGTCTTGTATATGAAATACAACAGCAAGATTAAGAGATCAGCCACAAACTGTTCTTTGTTTTATTTTTTTTATGCAGGATTTCTGCAATGACAGGAATTACATTTCAGAAGAGACAAGGGTTATTCTTTTGACAGGAAAGGTATTTTGACAACTTACAATTCTTCAAATATTACTATTTTTATTTTTTTTAACATATCCTGAACTACTGTAGTTTTAAAAATGTATTGAGAGTCTGTATACAATTATTTGTGACTCTTTTCATGCCAAGTGTTTCAAGGGGGACACACCACAAAAGAAAAATGGATCATTAAAAAAAAAAGATAAATAGTTTTCACCATCAACTGTCCTTTCTTGGGATTCTAAAGCTGTCTTTTCTAGGTTCTGGTTAAATTATATTGGAATGCTGTTTACCTCAGAGAAAATTACTTTTCTTTCTTGAACTTAGTGAAAGAACACTGACCTGTGCAATGTAAAAATCCTGAGAACAGTATAAATCATGGTGCTTAATATAGATTTCATTCAAATGTATTAATTTTCATGTTCTGTGTTCCATGAACTGTTAACTGCCTTAGTTTCTAAAGTCTTCAGTTGAAGCAGGACTTTGTGATAATTGTTCATTGAAGGAGTTAGAGACAAATGATCACTCTGTAAATAGCCCTATCATTTAAAGTTGATTTTTTCATTTGTACAAAAAAGTTTCCACTGTCAGAGCACTTCGTGTGGCTGAGGTTTGCCCAGCTGGCAGAATCCTGCCTCTCCTTGCTTGGCGTTCACCTTGTGACACCAGCCTGGATGCTACTCACTGAGCTGAGTTGGAGTTACGTTAGGAAGAGAGGAGGCAGACAGAAGACCACCTTCTTTAGCAGCAACCAGTACCAGACTGGTGCTTTAAATATACCCAGAAGAAAGGATCTGTCTACTGCTGCTAATTGTTTCACCTTTGGCAACACCGAAATGCCATGCGTGAAGCACTTGAAGCAAATTGTGTTGGCTGTGTAAACTTACCACATTTTTCTTTTGTAAGGCATTCAGCAATGCAGACTAAAGCTGTGTCTTAACTAAAAGAATCCTAGTGGTATAAGACAGGCTTCTCTCCTGCATTCTATTAAAATAGAAGTTTGGAGGGGGAAGGGATGTCCCATAGCTAGGCAGTATTATTTCAGGTGATTTCCAGTGCTCTAGGAAAACAAACCTTTCTCTCCTGCTGTAACACATGCTGCTTTTCCTGTCTGCTTCCATTCTGGAAAACACAGATGTGTGAGGATACCCCACTGCCTCACTTCCTTTTTGTCTCTTTTGCCAGAGGAACCAATACAACTAGTTGCTAGTTGTGCAGAAACACTTTTTCTCTCTTAAACATTTTTCTTTCTCCTGTTAGCTGTGCCAAATGCATCCTGCTTTTTATAAAATACTCTGTAAATTGAGCAAGTAAAACATTACAAGAAAAATATGTTCCAAGTAAATGTTGTGCAGTGTTAGCACTAGGATGCTGCAGCTACTGAAAATGTGCTCAGTAACAGGCCATTCCTACAGAGATTGTTGCTTTTTTTGCTAACCAAATGTTTTCCAGCATCTGTGCTATCTCTTTCTTGCCTGCTTTCTCCAAATTTATACACAGAGGAATTACATTTTTTTTTTTTTTCTTATTAGAATGTCTTAATAAATTAACTTGGTCCTTGGTCTCTGAGGAAATGCATGCCCCATTCCCTATGTAATTTTACCAGTTAGGCTTCTTTGACTCCTCTCCAGAGACCAAAAAAACCTACTTTCCTACTGCCTACTCAGTCTGTCCAAACTGGTCAACAGACACCAGCAAGATCTAAAACACCAGCACTGCATCAGAGAACCCCAGGCACTGTTGAATACTTTTGCACCTGCTTTCTGTACAGTAAAAGTGTGCACAGTTCCTACTCTTGTAGTGAGCCTATGTCAGCATTACATTTTGGAAAGCCTTTCCCTGAGTTGCTTTGCCAAATGTAAGAAGTTAGAATCATGGAATGTCTCAAGTCAGAAGAGACTAGTAACAGTCATTGAGTCCAACTTGCTGCTCCTCACAGGACTACCTAAAGCTAAACCATATGACTAAGCATGTTATCTAGATACTCCTAGGACTTTAGACAAGCCACTTCCCTGGGGAGCCCATTCCATCCCTTTCAGATGAAGAACCCTTTCCTAATGTCCAGTCTGAACTTCCCCTGATGCAGCTTCATACCATTTTGTGTTGCTAGCCTGGGAAGTTAAAATCACCCATTAGGACAAGGACAATTGGTCTAGAGATCTCTCTTAATTCTTTGTAGAATGATTCTGGATGGCTGGTCAGTAGTAGACTCCCACAACAACATCCACTTGGCTTTCTCCTTACCTTGAGGGTCTCAACTGTATTGAATCATAGAATCATTCATGTTGGAAAAGACCCTCTGGATCATTAGGTCCAACTGATAACCCTATTCTACAAAGTTTACCCTGAGCCCCACATCTAAATGACCTTTAAAAACATCCATGCTTGTCCTTTCAGTTCTCTAGTATCACCTAACATTCTGACTTTTGTTGAGACTTCTCCACCTGCCATCCCTTCAAAGCATGAGAGAGAGTAAAGCAATTGATAAAGTGCTGGTAAATTAGGAGAAATAAAAGTGGGATAGCTCATGGGTTTTAAGTAAAGATGTAGCTATAAGCTGACAGCATCACAATTGAGGCTGTTAACCCAGAAAGAATATTTTTTCAAACCTTCAAGAAATTATTTTAACTCTTAAATGTGTATCTGAAGTTCTCATTTTTGATTAAGATTCAAACTTTTTCTTGTAGCCCAAACCAACTGGTGTATTAGGTACAGTAAACAAACCATTGTCTGCAACTGGAAGGAGACCATATATTAGAACAACAGGATCAGAGACTGGAAGCAATATCAGTGTCAACTCTGAGCTGAGCTCTTCTGCAGCAAACAGATCAAGGTACAGGAGTTTGACATTTCATTCATCAGCTATTCACATTCTTCCAGTGTGCTTGAATGTTTTAGGACAGGAGATGTATGCTGTGTGTCTGTGTCTTTGGAGGATGTCTTTATCTTGTCCAGTTAAAAAAAAGTAATAGGCAAAATTTCCATCTCTGCTTTTTGTTCTGGGGTTTTGTTAGTAGACAAAAATTCAGTTTAGGCATGGCCTGCCTGTAATTCTAAACAAAACAACAGCAGAGGCACTGCACTGTCTGAAATGTTGGTGATTAATATTCAAAAAAAGATATTAATTGAAGACAGCAGCCATAATTAAGGTTTTGCAACTCACACATTTTGGATGTTTAAATGAGCATTTAATCCTGGTTGGTAACAAGGGGAAAAAAAAAATCATTCTTGATGTGGATTAAATATTCTGACATACTTAAAATGAAGGACATTTTAAAAGAGACGGGATCTCTGTGGAAAGATGTAAGATATGATTGCAAGATTCAATCCACCTTTTAGTATATGTTATTTTTAGGTGGATCCAAGGTTTTTGAATTGGCTAGAAATCTGGAGGAACTGTTGACACTTTGCAATTTTAAGATTTATTTGTCCTGGAATTGATGAACAGGGTTAAAGAAAGCAGAACAAGTCAGCTCTGGGCGCTGCATTTTCTAAGGCCAAAAGGCCTCACTTGAAGAATTTGTTCTATAAGTGTGCATGGTGTATGCTGTATTAATCTTGATTATTCTGTTCAATATTTTGTTTTCTTTAAAGCTGTTCTATGTTTGTGTAAATGAGTCTGAAGTTTGAGCACGGCTGGTCTTTATTTTTTTTCCACTGCATTTGCCAGTATCAGCTTTTTCTATCTGGGGAAAGAAAATGGCCTGGTTTAGAGCATTGATCTGAAGCTTGCAAAAATAATTAATATGGCATTGTGTCTTTGATAAGGGATTTGGCTCAGTGACCAGCCAATCTCTCTCAGTTCTGGGGAAGAAAATGTAAGTGGTGAGCTCAGGCAAATTCAGCTCTTTAAAAACTAATGTAGCCTGTCTGCATTCATTTTAATTCTCTTTTAAATAACTTCAAACCTTTTCCTCCTTTTGCTCTGCATATTTTGGGTTCATTTTGTCTTCAATTATGCTACCAGGGAACAAAGTTCGGATATATCAGAAACTGGGGTCAGTGAAAATGATGAAAATCCTGTGAGGATTATTTCAGTCACACCAGCAAAGACAGAACCTGTGAAAAACAAGGTATGTCTGGGGAGTTTATGGGCTGGATCTCTGTAATAAGCCAAGCATTGGGGGTTTAGTCAGTGCACATCACTGCAGGTGGTCTCCGAGGAACTGATAACGTCTGATTTAATTTCATGTGGTTACATCTACTTTCCTAGCCCTATAGAAGACCTTTTGTTTTAAAAAAATCCTATTTATTTTATCCAGAGTGATTAGTAGAGCTCTTATGCTCAAAAATAGCACAGGCAGATTGGGAGACCTTTCCTCTTTTTTCTTTAAAGTTCCCAGATTCCCACCTTTTTTCCTGTATTTTCTAGTAAGGCTGAGATTCAGAGTGAAGGTTGGCACCTGAAGCTGTAACTGTAGAGATTGTTCTTTGGGCATGAAATAAACATCTAACTCTTGAATTGTGTCACAACTTAAAGTATTACAGAAACTTTGAGGACTTTCATTGCTTTCACCCCCTTCCATTAGAGAGAGGTGATTGTGCCTAAAGCAGAAGGAATTTTTAACTTTTAAAATGGGAAGCTTGACAAATGTAAAAGTGAAGCCTTGTGTCTGGGATAGATTAAACTCAAGCAGCAATACAGCACACTGAGATCTCCCTGGATGAGTTGTAGGTTGGGTAAGAAGGATTGTGGGGACTGTGGCAGCAGACAGCCAGAGGAGCATGGTCAGCAGCAGTGAGGGCAGCATCAGCGAAGAGTATAGCCAGCAGATTGAGGGATGTGATTATTCCACCCTGTTTGGCATTCCTTAGGCCACACCTAGGTCCTCCCCAGCTCAACACAGATGTTGAAAGACAGAAGAGAGCTTTGCATAGGGCCACCAAGATGATTAAAGGCTTGGAGAAGTTGTCATATGAAGGAAAGTTGAGTCTGTTCAGCCTAAAGCCTTGTGGGGGAACCTAATCTCTTTTAGTACCAAAGAAGTATTTATGGAGAACAGATTGAAGTACTCTCTTCTCAAGGCTGTATGGTGACAGGGCAGAAGGCTACAGGCAGAAGTTGCTTCAGAGCAAATTCCATCTGACTGCAAGCAAAAAAAAAAGACCAACAGAGAAATCTACCTTGTGAGGAAGATTAAACACTGGAATAGGTTGTCCAGAAAAGTGGTGGAATGTCAGTGCTCGCAACTTGGGCTTTCAACAGAAGGTTTGACCAGATGATGTCCAGAGGTCACTTCCAGCCTAGCTAATTCTGTGATTCTAAAATCAAAACAGGCTTCTGTAATAATGTAGGGATGAATGCTATGTGGTTCGTGCTGCACACATTTAAAGAACTTACTTATCTGCTCAATCTATTTTTTTTATTTAGATGAAATCAGGATAACAAGCAGGTGTTCTCTCTGTGATGCTACAAATCCAGAAGCTTTTCTTAATTTTTTTAAAAGTAACATCCACGGAATAATCACAAAAGTGAGCTAATGAAGGAAAAAAAAAGTGCCAAATTTCAACATGTGGTTTGTTCTTTTTTTCACTTTCTCCCCAAAATAGGTTCTTCTGAAAAACTAGAGAAAATGAGCAAAGCATTTATGAAGTAAACATGCAAAAAATGCTTTCTAGGCTCTTTAAAACATGACTTCAATAGTTTCACAGAGTGATTATCTGTGAAGTTCTTATGAGCAACAGTTGGAAATGTCTGCTATGAAGTTGTCAGAACAGTAATAAAGGCTACAGAGGCTGCCTGACTGACTTAAACATTTCAGAACCTAGCGGTAGAATATTTAACAACATAAATCCTTGGTTCTGACACAGCTCTTTAGTGAGTGGTCTTCATTGGTTTGCTGGAGATTGCCAAGTCAGCCCAGCCATACTTCTTCAAGATCCTTTTCTTTGCCTTTCCTACTAGTAGCTTCAGGAGCCAGTGCTGAAATGGAGGTCTAGCATCCAGTTGCTTCCTCTTTGTTCCCATGTGAATACTTTTTTATGTAGAGACCTACATTGCCACTACTCTTTCTGTTTCACAGATGGAAAAAAACCAACAAAACATTTAACTGTGAAAATGAAATGCTCAATTTATTCCTTCAGTTGAGAAGAACATGCATGTAGGCCACACCTGTTCAGACAAAGAGTTAACNAGGGGCAGAATCCCCTCCCTTGCCCTGCTGCCCACACTGCTCTGCTGCAGCCCAGCACACAGTTGCTGTCTGGGCTACATGCACACACTGCAGGCTCATGTTGAGCTTTTCATCAACCCAGACCCCCAAGTCCTTTTCCTCAGGGCTGCTCTCAGCCATTCACCACTCAGCCTGTAGTTGTGCTTGGGATTGTGCCTACCCAGCTGCAGGACCTTACACTTGGCCTTGTTGAATTTCCTGAGGTTGGCCTGGGCCCACCTCTCCAGCCTGTCCAGGTCCCTCTGGATGGATCCCTGCCCTCTAGCAAGTCGACTGTGCCACACAGCTTGGTGCCATCTGCAAACTTGCTGAGAGTGCACTCCATTCTCACTTTCAAGTAACTAAAAGATGCACTGGGTGCAGATATTAACATCACACACAGCACAGAAAATCTTTTTGCAGGGTTAATGCTCAAAATGCAGTTTAGAAAGGCATTTTAAGAGCCATGTGCTGTGTTTTCTAAAACACAGTGCTTGATAAGCTCCTATTTCACTTGGAGGGAGGTGACAATTGGAGTTTGCCTTTGGGAATGGTTTTTTTTTTTTTCCCTTCATATTCATGGTTTTTATTTTCTAGGAGATAAATTCTGATCAGGCCACACAAGGAAACAGCACTGAACGTGGGAAAAAAAGAACAGCAACAGCATCTGGAACAGAGAATATTCATCAGAAACCAGAAGAGAAAAGTGTAGATGAAACAGGACCATCACTCGCAGCAAAAACCAGGAGAGGGCGTCCAGCCAAGCCTGAACCTCAGGGTACCACTGCAAAAAATGAGGAGACAAATAAACCACCTGTCAGGGGAAGGAAAAGGGCAGCAGTCAGTCAAGAAAGTCCAGGGAGTTTAGAGGCAGGTAATGCCAAAGCACCAAAACAGCAAGACACAGCAAAAAAGCCAGCAGCAGCACAGAGACAAATTGATCTACAAAGGTAAAAACAAAGACTAATAAGATACCTGGGGAGGGCCTGAATTTACATTTATTATAGATCTAGCATAATTGAAGGGCACAGCTAAACCACAGTGATTTATTCACCCCATAGTCAAACATGTAGTGTGTCCTGTTCTGTTTTTCCAGGGTAACTGGAATTGGAGAAATGAATTTGTTTGGTTGGAACAGGACAACTTAAATTGTTGTCACCAGAATGTGCTTTTTGCCTGTTGCATCCTGTTTCCCCTTGCTGGCAGGGCTGTGTGATAGAGCTAAGAGTTGAGGGTAATGACAGTACCTGGGAATTCAGGTGCTCTGCTCTGCTTTATTAGTAACAAAAGCTTGGAATCTGATTCTCTTTAATGAACACTACAAATTAGAATTCTGACCTTAATAAATTTTCTGATAGTTTGGGGCAGTGCTTGTTTGATATTAACAGTAATAAACTTGTCCTAGTAACAAGACAAGATGAAATGCTCTCAGCTTGTGCCAGGGGAGGTTTAGGTTGGATAGTAGAAGAAAATTCCTCACTGGGAAGGTTCTCAAACACTGGAACAGGCTTTCCAGGGAGATGGTTGAATCCCCATCCCTGGAGGTGTTTCAGAGCTGCAGAGATGTGGTGCTGAGGGACATGATTCAGCGCCAGCCTTGGCAGAGTTAGATACTGGTTGGACTTGATGACCTTTAAGGTCTTTTCCAACCCAAACTCTTCTATGATTCTCTTCTATATATTTTCAGTAAATGAAAAGCAGAATTTAGAACTGTGTAAACAACAAAACAGTTCTTGGATGATAATTAATTGTTCTACACTCCAGTGTTTAAATGTGTTGATTTTGATTTCCAGAATAAACAAACCACAAATGCATAACCACCCAGAGAAATCTGTTTAGCTAAACCTGATACAATAATAATAATTTTAATGCAAAAGTTTCCAAAGCCGTAGAGCAGTAAGGTAAGGACAACAAAAAACAATGTGCTGGAAGAAATCACAAATTGATATAAAGGAAGAAAGAATCAGTGGACTGGTTTCTGTTTAGAGATTTTGTAAATTGAATATCTTGCAGAGAACCTTGCTCAAAAAGAATTACCTTTGCCTTTCTCAGCAGTGTCTAAGACACTGGTAAATTGTTCAGTCTTTCCAGAGAGTTAATATTTGTGTGCTGCCTTCTGGTGCTTGTTTCATACATCATATTTCTTGAAGCCCTCATAACAAAATGCACTATCTACAGCCTTTAATAAGCCAACTCTGTCAGATAGCTTTGAAATATGTAACACCTAGCATTGGAAAAAAAAATACCAAAACACTGTTAACGTTTTTCAGAAGCCAGGTGCTTGGAAGTGATGGAGATTCACTGTTGGAGATAGACTCAAGTCCAGAATATTCCCAAAATGCAATGGATCTCTTTAAAGCCTGTGGGAGCAGCCAGGAAGATACTGAGGATACAGAGATAGCAGAGGGAGGCTTCCTTAAGGTGTAGCAGGCATCTTATGTAGGACAATTCTGTGCTGTTTATTGTAGCTTATACAGTAAAGAATCAAATAGATTTGTCTGGTAGAAAATGTCTGTGTCTGATAAAGGTTTCTTTGAGTTTTTCTTTGGTTTTAAGTCAGCATTGTAGAAATTACTGCAAATATTTGGAAAACATTTCTAGTTGTGCTTGTCCTTAAGTAAGACAGGCATTGGGTAATGAAATGCAGTTATTTAGAGCACCTTACAGTACCTATTACTAGTTTAGAATTGAAAATTCTGTTTAAATTGAAAACACTCAGTTATGGAATTATTAGCATTATAAGTACCATTATTAGCATTATTATTATTCTATTACTATTATTCTTCTCCTCCCCCACTGCTGCTCTCCCCTCTTCCTCCCCCACTGCTGCTCTCCCCTCTTCCTCCCCCACTGCTGCTCTCCCCTCTTCCTCCCCCACTATTATTACCATTGCTATTACTATTTCTATTACTACTTTTATTGTACTTAATTACTTTTTATTAGCTAATTATTCAACTTGTGTATTTCTAAGTTTATCAGGAAGTTGTGCTAAACAGTAAGAAAACTCAGTTATATTCAGTTAATTATGCAGTTGTTGAGAAGGTGCAAGCTGGAGGGGGAAGAATCAAGAATCTAAAGAGTCTAGAAGCTAAAATCTAAATGATACAGGGTAGGAATTGTCATTTCCATGTCCTTGCAATTAACTTTTATTTCTTTTTTTTTTTTTTTTTCCTCCCCCTCCCCTTCCAAAAAAGGTAAAAAGAAAACTTGCTCGAAAAGGGAGGAAATGAAGGCCAAATAAAGGCACGCTCCAAGCTTCTGCAGAAACTAGGATTCAGAAATTTCCTGTACAGGAACTGAAATTACTTCAAAACACAACAGCTTTCAGCTCTTGAAACCCAGAAGGAAAACTATGCTTCCCTTTCACGTGAAATTAATCCTTCTCAATGGAAATGTAAAGCAGAAACTCTTGAGAAAGAGGCTAAAAGCATCTGTACTTATTTCCCCAGAGACTTTTTTTATGAAAAGTCAATAATTAAGCAAATTGCTTAACACTTGGTTCCAGTTCCTGCATTCTGGAGTTTAAAAGTGTATTTACACCATTAATTTTCATGCTGCATTTTTGGTTTGGGTTTTTTTGGGTTTTGGTTTGTTTTGGGGTTTTTTTTGTTTGTTTTTGTTTTGTTTCTTCTTTTTGGTTGGTTTGTTTTGTTTTTAAAAAATGAAAAGTTCAGAGGAGGGTCCTTACACTGACACTGAAAATTCATGATCCTAGAGCCAGGTGAATTCCCACATTTCACAAGAGGAGAAAACAAAGTAGAAGTCTACTGAATGAATTTTAAACAAAGACTAGAGGG